>MJUU01071141.1:0-14962 GCA_002080025.1 Modiolus philippinarum
AGTTACTTAGATATATAGTGAAATGTGGTCATTTTCACCTCCTCCACAGTTAAAGTGCCCGAGAATGGGCTATCATGAAAGTGATAACAAAGTACCGAGCTCATCATACTTTCCAGATATGCCTGGCTGATTGCCAAAGGTTTTTGAATTTCCATTTTTCTTTTGCATTCAGTAAATCTCCTTTGACCCATGACCAAGCCAAAATTTTGGTATTACAATGTATGATGAAGTTTTGAGGACATTTTCTAGATTTGAAAGAAAACCAAATAACATTTCCTACATCTGATTTATGTGACTGTCAAATTTTAGAAAAAAATTTTATAAAAGGAAAAAAAAATGAAAACTAGTTTATGTACATATTGTTACAAATTGTTTATTGTTGTGTAATATTTTGTTATAGTATAAAGTAGAACAAAACTGTTATTTTACATTGGTTTATTGAGTTTGACAGAGGGGATGTTTTTATCAATTATTTGTTTTACTCCTGCCTATATATTAAGTTGTGTTCATTTAAGTCCAGCAGTATGCTTTTATACACAATATCTATAAGTGCAGCCAGTTTATTTATTTACGCTCATGTATTATTTGTTTCTTTTAAAATGTTATTGTTTGTGTATCCTTGATTTTTTAGTGTTCATATCATATGACTGTTTTTGTTTACATAATGTAAAGTCATAAACATATATTTTGTTCAGCAGAACTTAAATGCTAGATTATAAATCATTTTCAGCATGTGAATCCTTACATATTTCTGAATTTATTTGAAACATTTTTGATATTCATTTGATATATAAGTGTGACCATACAAGAGACAGACTGAATGGTTTAAAGTATAAATCCATATGATGGTGCTTGTTATTTTAGTATCAAGTTTTATTTTTCATACAATCATGTTTTTACATTACCAGCTTTACACATTCAGCATTAAATTTTAGAATTTATTTTTTGTCTTATTTGCTTGTGTCAATACAAGTATTTTTCCATTACTTTGTATTTTCGTAGATATTTTATTTCTATGTCAGACATATTTTTTTGAAAATTAAATTTTAGATAAAGATCATGACATATTAATTTTAAAATTTATATGATATTTAGATTTTCATTTCATCTTGTTGGTATAAATTTTGTGTAAGCCTCATTATGTAACACTGCAGCATTTGAACAAATTTGAAATTTAAATATTCCAAGCAACATCCTAAGGCCATGTAAAATTAATTATCTGGTTCTCAGATAATGACTTTCAAAAAAATGGTGAGGGAGGGAGGGTATTTAATTTATGTATTTATTTTGTATGCTCATCCATACTCCATCGTTAACTTTTCAGATTCTATGAATAAATATTAGAATATGATAAAGTAAAATGAAAGAAAGAGAGAACAAAGCCATAAGTAAAAAAAATAATACTCCATTCCAAAGACAATGAAAAACACAAATAGCAAAGACATTACACAAGGACAATATATGTATAGTCCCTGCATCACATAAGTACCACACAGAAAAGAAAAATGTATATTGATGATACCGTAAATGGAGTATGCATCATGAATCTTGGAGTCAAAGTAAATTGCAATCATCAAAGACATGAAACAGGTCAAGAAAAGACATATCCAATATACTTCACCAGGGTATGTCACCTTAAAGAAACTCCTGGAGAAAATAGAATTAAGACTCCCTTATAGACAGGGGAATAATTGATGAACCTTGATTAGATCCAATAGGATTCGGTAAATAAGGTGTATTTGTATTATTTACTTGGTCACAAGTTGGTGACAGCAGTACAAGTGGAAGGGTTACAGTCAGATACACTGACCATTTAGATAGAGGCAAATCTATCAAGGAAGTCACAAAAATAAATTCTTCCAATGAGCAAAATGATAGTCGGGTCCCTTCCAGTGACTGCAATGACAGATTCTTTTTTCCCCCGAGTTCAGAACAAGATCTACAGAGACCCTTCTCAGACTGGATTTCAAAACATTCTCGTGCATTAAAGGATCTCTGTTTTCTGGTATTTCAGGCAGACTCGCCATACTCCCTTTTCATAATTTCGTGTATGGTTATTTAATCCGCCAAATTCACAATAAACGATGGGTTAACGCACGAAACCCCGTCAAAAGTGTCAGCGAATTTGTTGCTGACAAAACCATTCGGAATATAAACCGGAAGTATGGATTTCTTCAAAGAAAACGAAAATCAAGAGAGCTTCGAATGAAATTTGAGTTGTCTCTCTTTGATCAATTCAAGTGAAAAAGCGGGAAAATTTGAATGCCGATTTTGATACCGTTGTATTTATTTTTTGGGGACAATAAATACAAGCCAGCGGCCAGGTTTTTGACCATGCGGCGGTATCTGAGAACCAGATAATTAATTTTACATGGCCTAAGTAATCCTAGGATTATAGTATTTATATTGCTGACTTTGTGGCATGATGTTTTTCAATAAAAAAAAACAAAACATGTCAGGATTTGACCAATTATGTCCAAAAAAGTTTCAAATTGTACAGGACTTTTAGGGAGTATTATTTCAATCTGTTCCATTTAAATAAGACTTTTTGTATGCTTGCCCCACACATATTGTATTGGATATTAATAGAACTGCAGAAAAGTCACTTTTGTAATATTATTATTTTAGTTTGAAGTGCTCACTTTTAAACTTAAATCTTTTTATTTTAATTTGAATGATATTGTACCAAATAAGTTGTATGTTAGAAAACATATTCAAATAATAGTCTTTCTTTTTCTGTTCTATGTAGAAATACTTATTTTCCAAAAATAATAATAAAAAATACTGAAAGAATTTTTTTTTGCAGGAATAAATACAAACTTAAAAGCTCATACTATAATGATACTGAAGTTCAACATGTCATGTGGTATGACAGTAAAAACAAATTTGTTTTAAACTGGCAAGGTCTGAATATATTAATTTACATATTTGATTTAATCCAAATCTCCTTGTTTTGTTCTTTGTTTGACTTGGTTCCAAGTATAGAATTATTTTTATTGCAAGTAGTAAATTAGAAAATAACTTCTGTCTAAATTTTGTTATTATGGTAAAGATCTGAAAGAAAAATTAATTAGGAACAGAAAATATAACACATTGGATGATATTATACTTTTGTAGAATGTCATAAAATTTAGACTGATATTAACAATTTCATTGAAATCTGTTTTTATAATTTTAATAACAATGTAATTATTTAAATTGTTTTATGATATTATAAATATGTGAACATGACATTTGATTGTTTATGATGGAAATCTCTCCTTTTACATCAAAACTTTGTATTTTTATACAGTTTAGATGATAGTATTTTATAATTTGTTTATAGTCAATATGTCGTTAATGATCCTTTATGCCACAAATTCTTACTTAAAACCTCTGTAAAGAAATTTGGGTATTTTTAGGTAAAATAAATACTTAATTTGCTCTACAATAGACCCTTTCACAATAACTGCGGTCCTGTGATTTTGAGTTGAAAATAAACACAGTTCCTGCAAAAATGACGTCGTAGGACAATTAATCAAGACGTCACATATATTATGGCGTTGCATTTTACCCACTCAAAGGCATATGGGTGCATGTGCGAAATTCAGGACCGCAGTTATCGTGAAAGGGTCTATTAAAATTCAGTGGCTTGAACTGCAATAACTACATCATGGATGTCTCGAACCTGTTTGTGTTTGAATTTAAACACTTTTTGACCTTAATAACTCGAACACCCCCCAGTTTGAACTTTTTTCATCACTTTGTTGGATGTTCGAGCCATTGAAGTTCAACTGTGCTTCTGGTTTTCTCTGTTATTCTTCCTTGGATGGGAGATAAATCTTACAAAAAACTGATCAATTATTACATGGCTCCTTTTGCTGAAAGAACTATTGATATGATTACAATGGTCAATTTAATCTTTTTTAATGCTCAAATGCTGTTTTTGAAATCCTTTTACGAAAAAATGAATATCATTTGTATACTCATGCCCTATATTTCACCTTCACTTGAGTACTTAACTGTCATTCTTTCTCTAACATCAAATAGAATATCAAGAGTAATTCACTACAGCAGTAGTTTTTGTCTCGTCCGCGGCGAAAGTCGCGGAAAGAGAGACATACATGTATGCGTACAAAGTTTTTATGATTAGGTCATTTTCTCAGTACCTATAAGTGGTAGGTCAATGATATTTGGTATATTGGTTGGTCTTGAGTAGCACATGAAAGTCTGCTTTATGGCTTTTGTCTGTGACCTCAATTTCATGGTCCAATGAACATGTTAAGTTTTTGTGCATAGTTTAGTTTCTCAGTAACTATAAGTGGTAGGTTAAAGATATATGGTACCGTTATGTAGATTGGTCTTAGGTAGTACATGGCAGTCTGTCATATGGCTTTTGTCCTTGACCTCAATTTCATGGTCTATTAAGTTTTTGTGATTAGGTCATTTTCTCAGTAACTTTAAGTGTTAGGTCAATGATATTTGGTATATAGGTTGGTCTGTAGTAGTACATGACAGTCTGCTATTCAGCTTTTGTCTGTGACCTCAATTTCATAGTCTAATGAACATGTAAAGTTTTTGTGGTTAGTTTAGTTTCTCAGTAACTATAAGTGGTAGGTCAATGATATATGTAATGTAGGTTTGTCTTAGGTAGTACCTGACAGTCTGTCATATTGCTTTTGTCCTTGACCTCAATTTCACAGTCTAGTGAGCATGTTAAGTTTTTTTGATTAGGTAATTTTCTCAGTGACTATAGGTAGTAGGTCAATGATATTTGGTACATAAGTTGATCTTGAGTATTACATGACAGACTGTTATATGGCTTTAGTCTTTGACATCAACTTCACGGTTCAATGAACATGTTAAGTTTTTGTGGTTAGTTTAGTTTCTCAGTAACTATAAGTGGTAGGTCAATGATATATGTAATGTAGGTTGGTCTTGAGTAGTACACGAGAGTCTGTCATATGGCATTTGTCCTTTACCTCAATTTCATGGTCTAGTGAGCATGTTAAGTTTTTTTGATTAGGTCATTTTCTCAGTGACTATAGGTAGTAGGTCAATGATATTTGGTATATAAGTTGATCTTGAGTATTACATGACAGACTGTTATATGGCTTTAGTCTTTGACATCAATTTCACGGTTCAAAGAACATGTTAAGTTTTGTGCTTAGTTTAGTTTCTCAGTAACTATAAGTGGTAGGTCAATGATATATGGTATGTAGGTTGGTCTTGAGTAGTACACGAGAGTCTGTCATATGGCATTTGTCCTTTACCTCAACTTCACAGTCTAGTGAGCATGATAAGATTTTGGGATTAGGTCATTTTCTCAGTAACTATAAGTGGTAAGTCAGTGACATTTGATATGAAGGTTGGTCTTTGGTATTACATTACAGTCTGCTATATGGCTTTTGTTTGTGACCTCAATTTCATGGTCCAGTGGTCATGTTAAGTTTCCCAGTATCTTGTAATGTAAGGTTAATAATATTTGGTATGTGGGTTTGTCTTAGATGGAACACGACATACTGCTATTAAGCTTTAGCCCTTGACCTCATTTTCCTGGTCTAGTGAACATGTTTTGTTTTTCAGTATCTATCAGTGGTAGGTCACTCATAATATTTGGCATTTTGGTTTTAGGTGATAAATGACAGTGTGTTATATTGCTTTTGTCAGTTATTCTTATTTCACAGTCTAGGGAACATGTTTAGTTTTGTGATTTAGTCAGCTTGAGTTTCCACACCAATTTTGTGACCATGTAGGGACAGGCGAGACGTAATTTGGGTCCACACTTGTATGAACTTGTAATCATTGGGTCAACCAAACTTTCTTTTCATGCTTAACAAGCATCACAAAAAAATACTGGCAGAGGGTTTGTTCAAGTTATATTCAAGTCAAAGTATTGAATGTTTGTTCAAGGTATATACAAGTCAAAGGATTGAATACTTGTTCAAGTTATATTCAAGTCAAAGTATTGAATATTTGTTCCCGTTATATACAAGTCAAAGGTATTGAATATTTGTTCAAGTCAGATACAAGTCAAAGTTATTGAATATTTGTTCAAGTCAGATGCAAGTCAAAGTTCTTGAATATGTTCAAGTTAGATCCAAGTCAAAGTTATAGAATATTTGTTCAAGTTATATACAATTCAAAGTTATTGAATATTTGTTCAAATTATATACAAGTCAAAGTTATTGGATATTTGTTCAAGTTATGTATAAGTCAAATTTATTGAATATTTGTTCAAGTCAGATGCAAGTCAAAGTTCTTTAATATGTTCAAGTTAGATCCAAGTCAAAGTTACTGAATATTTGTTCAAGTTAGATACAAGTCAATTAAGTAATTGAATATTTGTTAAAGTTAGATACAAATCGAAGTTATTGCATATTTGTTCAAGTTAGATACAAGTCAAAGTTACAGAATGAGCTAAACATGATATTGTTTATTCTATAAATTTGAAAATTATCAGTAACTTTTATGCCATCTTTGTAACCTTTTTCCTGTGATTCTTTTGTTAACTAAAATAATGCAAATGATTACAGACATTTCTGAAATATGTATAAAATAATTGTGATTACATAAAAGTTACATATTTTGCAGTAATAAAAAATCACAATAATGTTTGACTTTACAGTGCAATAACACATGTAAATTTGTACTTATATTCTTGAGGAATTATGTAACATTAAGTTAAAGTTATTGATCACCAGGGATTTACATATGTTCTTTTAGATTTGTTTGATCAGATACTGTTTATTGTTTTTATTGATTTTTGTTTTGCCATTTTGTTTTGACATTTTATTATTTGTGCAGTTCTTGTTTTCGATAATGTTTTGATCACAGTCTTAGAGACTTTCTTTAAATAAAAAGTACTAGTCATTTAGATCACTTTCGTACATCCATTTGAATAGACCAGTACATAGAATTTTTAGTATGATGCATTCTGTTACTGATTCATGAATGTCCACATTCAGTAAACCTGTTGCAGTAAACGGAAGTGTTGTCCATTGACAGGAGGAACTACAGGTAGTGTATTTTAAATATTTACATATGCCTACTGTTAATTTGCTTTGATTATATATTTTGTTAACTATGAAGGTCCTCATTATCTGTTTTAAGATGAATTGATAGATCTCCAAGTACATATATAGTACCTCTTATACATGCATTCATGGCTGCTTTATGTGTTTCTGAATGGAGTTGTATGACAGTGTCATAAACCCTAATGACTCAAAGAATTTTAGAATTAATAACATTATGATGACATTTTAATGAGACATTGAGTTTAATGACACCTTAATACAATTTTTTGTGTTTATAATATTTTAAGGTTATATTGTTTTACTGTAAAAACATAGTTATAATGCCTCATTTTTGGTCCACACAGCCTTTGTAATCTTTTGCCATTGCTGTGCGTCCATTATTCGTCTGTTATCAAGCGTAAACTTTTCATTCAAACGATCTCCTCTTTTGAAACTAACAGACCAGTTGGATTCAAATTTGGCCACAATAGTGCTTGCATGGTCCCCTGTAAAAATAATGTTTTTTCAGGTTTGCACTAAATCCAAGATGGTCACCTGCAAGGAAATAGTTTAACTTTGAACCCCTTAGAAAAAGACTTTGAGAGATTTTCTTCTTTGAAACTTCTTGGCCTATTGGATCCAAACTTGGCAACAACAGTCCTTAGGTGGTCCCCTGTAAACATGTGCTTTTCAGGTTCACACTTTCTTATCCAAGATGGGGACCGGTTTTGAACAATGTATAACATTAGACAATATGGGAAAAAACATTCAGTCATTGAGAGATCTTCTCTGATACTACTTGGCCAGTTGGAATCAAACTTGACCACAATAGTCCTTCAATGGACTCCTGTAATATAGTGTTTTTTTTAGGGCAGTACTAATCCCAGGATGGCTGCCAGCACACAGCATAATTTAACACTGCATCCTACGGAAAACACATTCAGAAACTACAAGCCCAATTAGAACCAATCTTACTCACAGTGATCTTAAATGCAATTCCTTTACAATAGATGTATCCTGCACATCCCTTTTACAAGTAACATTTTCAAGATTTTCGGAAAATTCAGTTTTAAGTGAATCAAGCATCACCACCAGGTAAATGTCTAAAAATAGAATAAGTGCCAAAATAGATTAACATATTTTTTATGAACTAATTACATCTTTTTCTATGTTTCCTTTGTTTTTTAAACTTTGTGGACCCTTTCTTTAGTAAAAACAAGCAGCAATTTTATTTCCCACAACATGTGAATTACCTGGCATGGATCTATCAATTAGTCAGTAGAATCTGTTGGAATTTTCATGCCGATTTTTTTCAAGTTATTTCAAAAACAAATTTATTTTTTACTTTTAAAAACTACCTTTTGAAAAAATATAATTTTTATTTAAAAATTATTGATGAAATGTCAATGACTTGCTAATTAATGACTGTGGTTACTGCAAAAGATCAAAGGAACACAGGTAAATAAATTTGGCTGTGTTGGGAGGATTTTCGTTTTCAAGGCAGTAAACCACATGCTTATCCAAGTGATTCCTCCAAGACAACACCAGGTATTTTTTGGTGAATTTTTGTGTTTTGCAGTGTCCCACCTGGAAAATACCTGGTGATGAGAGAGAGAGAGAAAATCAGTTCGCGTTGAGCTAACTGTATATCTTTTATATTTCACATGTATATTTGTTGTTGCCCTCATGGCACATCTGTTTATTTTATTTTATATGTTTTAGTATGTTATGATATCTATTCAACATATGTTTAAGTTAGGAACTGTTATAATGTTATATCAGGGTATTTTATTGTATGGACATTTACTTCATGCTTCATTTATTGTATTCTAGTCATGATGTAGAGAAATGAATTTTTATTTTGGTGTTTGACATAGACTCACGTGGGTCCCTGTTTAGATGTTTGATACTTTTTTCAGATTTGTGGACAACAATTAGCAGTATTTTAGATTTCATGAATGTTATGCAGACTAATACAATTTCATACTTATATAATTTTTTTGTCCTTTAAAGAATAGTCTCGGTCAGAACTACAGTCATTTCAAAGTCAGTACGATTTTTTATTGATATGAAAATGGGGTACCATTTTGTTTGTAAGTTAATTTGCTTCGAAAAAGTCTTATATGAGCAAAAAAGACAGTAAAGGGTCAGTTATACCCCAGTTTTACCTCTTATATCTAATTCACATTGATGAAATTTACTTTTTTTATCCCTTGTACATACTGATATTCATTTTTTTATATCATATAATTACACTGATATTCATTTTTTATATCCTTAAATATAATATTATTTAATTATATTGTTTATGATAAAAAGCAATAAATCATGATATTATTATAGGATTAAACACTGTTTCAAGGGAATTTATTGAAGTATAAATGGGACCAATTTTCTCACAAACAAAAAAAAGGACTTTCATGATATATTTGTGAGTGACTTGGTCCCGTTTATATTCCAATAAATTCTTTATAAAAGGTATTTAATATTTATAATTCTTTTAATTTAGTAAAAAATAATTGAATTCCTTTGTATATTATGCCTATGACACGTTTGTGCTCTATACATTGGCAAACGAATACCAAAGCAAGATTGAGGAAAGGGGAAATTCTAAAATCATAAATCCAAAATCATGGCAATTCACAGCAACACGAATTGAGACAGTATGACAAAGACAAAACAAACAAAAATGAACAAGAAAACCACAAAACTAAAGCACTAGCAGTTTGAACCCCTATTTGATTGTCTTGGCGTATGAATTTAGTAGGTGAACTAAAATGTAGTTCGGTCAATGTCGTCTATCGAAAAATAAATGACTTCATAAATTGTTACCGTAGGTCAATGTAGCCAATTATATCCGAGTATTTCCTATTATTCAAATTATATAAGAATTATGTCTCTATATTATTACATGTATAATATTTATAAAAAAAATAACAAAAAATCCTGATTATTTTTTACCAACATACTGCATTTCCAAATATGCTTATATAGATTGCTTACTAGTAGGCCTTCAGTATTATGTATTAGTATGTCAACATATTTGTTGAAACTCATATTTTTTTTCAGTAAGGAACTTATTGTTCATCAGTCAATTTACAAATTAGGACCCTCACATAAATCTCTTTCATTCATATTTTTAATTTAAGGCTTATTGCCATTTGTAATTTAGTTATCACAATATATTGTGGAAAGAGAGAGAACAAAATGTTTGATTTTTACAAAGTGTTAATGTATATATTCATGAAGTAAAGTCAAGTCTTTATTAACATATTATCATATCATACCAAACTACATCTATATCAGATATTGTGATGAGATATTTGTGGTATTGTATGCTTTATTGTTATGTAGATTGATATTTTGTTCAAAATAAATTCAATAGTTTGTTCTTGTTTTCATTTCAGTTCAATGCCTATCAATAGTGGTCACAGCAGTACTGAAATGGGTTTAAAAAGTTCCTAATTTTTCTAATAGGAGCAGTCTTTTTATTGTGGTGCAAAAACTTATCTTATTTTATGAGATCCTTTCTGTCTTTAGTTAAAACACATTCTTCCAGAAACTTTATAAAAACATCTCAGTTTATCACACAATAAAATATTTAGTATTTTGTTTGTTTTGAAAGAAAAGAACTTATTGTACAAATATAATAAAACTAATGGTCTGAGTTATGTCTAATTCTATAAATGCTAAATTAAGTAAAATTCAGATTGGAATCTAGAAAAGAGCATATATCCATTCTTTTTAGATGGTGGTAAAGGGTAATTTTTGTACAACGTACACGACAGTTTTTATTTTTCGTACATCATACAAGACCTTTATCATTAAGCATACAGTTGTACAAAAACTTGTTTCGTATAATGTACACGCTAATTTCGATCTTAGAGCTATTTTCGTACATTGTACAAAGATATTTTTTATTTTTCATACGCCATATACAGACCCCTTTAGGGCCCCCTTTTCATACTTCAAGGAAATGAACAATTTTTGGTCTCAATTTGTCTGCAAATGAATAAAATTAGGTATTTCTTTTGAATATTAAGTGCCAGTGCTTACATATTCACACATATTTTCTGGTCATAAGACCTTTCAGCTGGAACCATTTTTTGACCTGGTGATCTTACCCATGTTAAATACTTTTATATTCTTTTTAAAAACTTAATATTCGAAAATATTTGACATGATAACCATATGATTTGACCTACTTAAAAATTACTGAAATTGGATATATCTTTGGAATGGTTTGTGAGGGGCTTTCATATTCAACATGTATATATAAGCTATGTGTACAGTTTTTTCTTAAAGGAGTATGAGTGTAAGATTTCAGAAGCATTCGATGTTCTCAGGTTTTATCCTTTTAAACAGGGTCAATTCTTTTTTGCACATGTATCATATTATCTTGCTCTTATGTCACTTTAAAATGCATAAAATAGACAATGCACAAAATTTTAAATACTTCCAATTATATATTTTAAGGCATATAAACAGGTAATGTAAATTGAAAGAAAACTCTACAGAGAACTGTTTCCTGCCAAAAATTTGACGTCTTATATCTCAAAAATTCTTCCATGGATTTTTTAAATTTTTCACTCATGTTTTTCTATAAGCAAAGTTCTACAAAACAAAATATAATAATTTTAATTCTAATTACAAAATTTCTGACACTCATTCTCCTTTAACTTCTGCCAAGGATTATAAGTGATTTATAAAACACAGATGGCTATTTCAGATTTCACTTAAAGTTAAAACTACAGTTGGATTATATGTAATGTTGCCATATAAAAGGGATTTCAAGTGAAGACTTCAAGTTTTAATGTCTCTCCCAATGCTACTGCCTCATACTGCATACAATCTTTAAGTGTCTTGCTATTAATCACAGGCTGTCCTCAAGACTTGCAGAATGTTTTGTACCATATGAACCTGTGCACTTTGTATTTTTAAACAGTTCCATTTTTTATACCCCGCCACACGAAGTGGCGAGATATTATGTGATACCCTCAGTCGTGTGTCCGTCCATCTGTCCCCCGAAGGTTTCCGACTGATAACTTGTGAACAATAACAATATTACACAAGGTCATCAAACTTGGTATGCAAGTTGTTTACCACAAAACTCAGGTAAAGTTCCATTTTGGGTTCAGAGGTCTAAGGGGTTCTGGAGTTATGCCCCTTGAAACTTTGAAATTTTGCAAATTTTAGGGTATCAGACTGATAACTTGTGAACGAAATTACACAAGGTCTTCAAACTTGGTATGTGAGTTGTTTATCACAAAACTCAGGTCATGTTCAATTTTGGATTCAGATGTCCAATGGGTCCTGGAGTTAAGCCCCTTGAAACTTTGAAATTTTTCAAATTTTAGGATTTCTGACTGATTATTTGTGAACGAAATAACACAAGGTCTTCAAACTTGGTATGTAAAATGTTTACTACAAAACGCAGGTCAAGATCGATTTTGGGTTCAGAGGTCTAAGGGGTTCTGGAGTTATGCCCCTTGAAACTTTGAAATTTTGCAAATTTTATGGTTTTGTACTTATAACTTGTGAATGAATAGCATACTGTCTTCAAACATGGTATGTAAATTGTTTAACACAAAACACAGGCCATCTATAATTTTAGGTTCAGATGTACACATAGTTCTGGAGTTATGACCCTTTTAACTTAGAATTTTTTTTTTGAACCGTGACGGGGTATCATGTCATGCACCATTACTATTTTTATTGAGTTATAATACCCTCTTTGAATGCACCTCTGGAATGTTTGCCTTGAAGTTATCTCTTAACACATAAAGTTTTTTTTGAATTAGTTCAAACTTAACATTCATAGAGAAATACATCAATTTCGTGTTTTCAGACCAAATATTGAATTTTTTGGAAAAAAAATAGGACAGGATATAGAGAAAACAAAGAAAGCGAGAGTCCATAGTTCAATTGAGTTTCTATTGGTGATGCTATAAAATTTGTTAACAGCTTGAATAGGTGGGCAGTTAAGACTTATGGTCATTTTGAGCTATAACCTTCATTTGGTGCCCGTGGTCAGTTCGGAAATTTAATTAAAATGTACAGCAGACGTGTTAACCACTACAGATTTTCCGTATTTTCTACGGATCTTCAAGAAAAACTATGCACTACAGATTCACATTGCAAATCTACAGTTTATTAAAAAACCAAGAAATGATAAGACCTTTTTCCGAAACTGGGCAATCTGTCTTAAAGAGAAGCTTCTGATTGATGAATGTTCTTTACAGCGCAAAATTGAATAATGAAGGTTTCTGTCAAAACAATCCTGCCGGGTGCATCCCCAAGTGGTGGATAGGATAAATCTTGGTCTATGTGGGATAGTCAGGTCATACAGAAAGCTAAATTTCCTGCCTCTACCCATTTTTCCAATTTTCCGGGCAGTAAAACGTATTATTATTACAGTTGTCCCTTCCTGCTTAATGTCTTTAATGTTTCACTTGTGACTTTATTAATTCATTATCTCGTGGTCGTCCTCATATAGCTGAAATATTGCTCTCAAGACAAATAATTCTAATCACTCAATCAAAACAATGAAGTTAAGAAAACAGTTGTAAGAAATTTATGAAATGAACTCCATAGATGAATTGACAATTTTTTTTATTTCATCTTAATATAAAGAGAAATATGTTCATTACAGCCATCATATTATTGCATTGAAGATGTATTTGATGATTGTCAATCCCATCTTTGAAAAAGTGATTTTGTGAGACAAATAAATGATTTTTTAAATATATCAATAAATTTTGATCATATTTATAACAGATATGGCTTCCATTATTTGTAATTCTTGGGGATAATGACAGCTTGGGACTTGTTAAGAAATTAATTACATTGTATACAATTATAATTATAATTGCAATTCATGTTGATTAAGGTCTACAATATAATTACACTCGGGGACTGCTGAAGCAGCCAATCCCATACATAACATGGTGCCCTACTGGGAAACGACAAAATACGAGATCAGTTATGAAAAGTGTTACATCAGGTGCTATACCTTTGTACCTGGATGAAAGAATCTGGAATAAATATTGAAGATGCATTCAACAACATATGCCAGCAAATGGCAGAACATGGCCCAGTCTAAATAATTAAACAATCAGACTAGCAGCAATTTACAACAGCATTTTAAGGGCTACTATAGTATTTCAAAAAGAATCATTCTTGTTGTCAGTTCTTAAATTATGTAACAAGGCATTCAGGCCTGTTGCAAGCTTCAGGTATTAATTAACAAAGTTCAAAGAATACTCCCAAGCTTAGACTAATTCCAATTTTCACTATTATTTATCAAAATTTCTCAAAATACAGGAAATAACTTTGAAAAAGTTCAAAATGTTTTAATAAAATCAATTTTTAACATTTTTTAATACAAAATCGTTAGATTATAATATAATTTTTAGAAATATATAGAACAATCCTTGTGTTCAAGGATTGTTGGCATACAAGTTAATTGATCTGCACTAGCTATATATATCTGTATCCAAATTTGAAATGTTTTTATCGACTCGTTTTGATTTCATTGGGTGTTTAAGGTGCACTCTTGGCACACTCTATTCTTTATCTCTCATCTAATACAACAGAACTTACCGGCACACTTCTGGCACACAATAGTTTACAATAAATCGAACAGATATTTACGGTACACTTCTGACACACTCTTCTATGCACCATAGTTTTGTGTGCCGCAAGTGTGGCAAAACACCAAGCAGTGCTGTTCTGCACACTTCTTGTACAGTCTTCCGTCAAACTGATCAAAACTTGGCGCAAATTTGCGGTTACTTTTATTTTGTAAGGGGATAATTTTCATTCTGAACAGATAAAATACATTGCTGCCAGATCGGAAAATAGATTTATGTTGATCACCCCCCTTAAATTAAACCAACTTTGTGAAGTTTTGAATAGAGCAATTACAGGAATAATACATAGAAGAAAGATTGCTCATTTCTAAAAAA
>MJUU01071141.1:28156-38737 GCA_002080025.1 Modiolus philippinarum
AAAAAAAAATTAACCCCCGAAATTTTCTTTAATAAAAAAAAGTAAAATTGAAAAAAAAATTCGAAAAAGGGTATGTGATAAAGGGTAAGCCATGCGATAAAGGGTATGCGATAAAGGGTAAGCCATACGATGAAGGGTATGCGATAAAGGGTATGACGTCATAGTGTGAATACGGAATGAACATCATGCACTGTATCACATATTCAAAACGTCTGTATTTATTACTAAACATATGATAAACAAATATATAACTTTGCATTTACATCTATATTTATAAGCTATGGTGATGTTTCAGTAGCTTAACAATTCCACTCAAACCGGTGCTATGGGTCGTCTTGACCTTAATATGAAGTATGAGCAAATCTAATTGTTGAAAGCCCCATGGTGACTTCAAGATGAAGAACAACAATAGAAACGTTGTTCCATTGCTTTGTTTTAACATGTATTTGTAGAGACTTTGTCTCTTGTGCATTTACTCTATATCCCTTCATTGCATATTTTAACAAATTCGTGTCAGTTACATATCATCGAGTTCGATTTTCTTCATGGTTCGTGTATTTTTGTATGAAATTTTTTCTATGAAATCCAGAAATCCCAGTATATTTGAAGATCCCCTTGTAGTAAGAACTCTGGCCAACCTCCATGAAAATTACATCATTGTCCCTGGAGACAAAGCTTCTAACAACATACTGTTTGTGTGCAAGAAACACTATCTTGACTGCCTTGTGAAGGAGATGGGCATCGACAGTTCATCTGGAAATCCTACTTATACCCCTACTACAATATCGAGGGATGAGATTGTAAAAAATCACACTTCAGTGTTATGAATCCATACAAACAGAGATTCATTGCCTGGTCTTCCAGATGCACCACTAAACCTCTTTCACAGCTCCTCACTACTTTGTTGACCGCAGTCAAAGATGGCCTGAAAAATTACTGTAATAAAGCTTACTCCACAAGCGGTGTGAATCAAATGTAAAAATTCAAAAGATCTCCTTGAACAGCTATCCTCAACCAGTCTTACCCATTGCCATAGCATTCAAACTTTTGACTTTTCTACACTTTATACAACCCTGCCACACAATAAACTGAAAACAGTAATTGCAGATTTAATACATCAATGTTTCTGCACAAAAAAATGGAGAACGGAAGATACACCTATTTAGTTATAGGGAAAGACAAGACATATTTTGTTAAGAACCACACTGATTCAAACAAGAAGTACACTGAGACTGACGTAATCAAACTGTTAGAATTTTTGATCGACAATATTTTTGTCGAATTCGGAGGTCTTGTTTTCCAACAGACAATAGGGATTCTTCTGGGAACAAACTGTGCGCCGCTTTTAGCTGACCTTTTCCTTTACTCGTACGAGGCCAAGTTTTTACAAGGGCTTATTCAAAGATAACAAAAACATTTAGCCCAGTCCTTTAATTTTAGCTTCTGCCACATAGACGATGTACTTTCTCTTAATAATCCTAAATTTAAGGAGTATTTACATCAGATCTATCCAAATAAGCTTGAAATTAAAGAAACAACTGAAACACCTACTTCAGCTTCGTACCTAGATCTTTTATTGTATATTGACGAAGATGGGCGTTTGAAATCTAAGCTATATGACAAGCGTAATGATTTTAATTTCCAGATGTGAACTTTCCCTTTCTTAGCAGCAATACCTACCTCTCCAGCCTATGGAGTGTACATTTCGTTACTGTCGAGCGTGTAGTTTGTACAGTGATTTTTTAACAGAGCAAAAACACTGTCCCAAAAGCTGTTTAGTCAGGGATTTGTTCAACCTCAAGAAATTCTATGGCCGTCACTTTAGCATCATTGAAAGATAGGACGTGTCAGTATCCCAAATGAAAGTGAACATTTTCAGCTAGATTCATGTCTTCCCGGATTTGAGTACCGACTTTGACATTTTCCCGGATTGAATCACTCACATTGTGACGGGTGCTGTTAACAGAGCAGGATATGCTTACCCTTCCGGAGCACCTGATGTCGCTCTCATTTTCACTGGAGTTCACACTGTGAGTGCCTTTGTTTTGAATGTTATAATTTCTGTTTCTGCGCTTTGTATCTGTCTAACGTCATTGTTTTTGTGTCTAACTTCATTGTTTTCTGTGTTCTCGTTTTTGCCCTGTCTTTGTTCTTTCAGTATTCTACTGCCGTTGTTTCTTTTAGACATTAAAATTCTATGAAATAATAGTTCTCCAGATTGTTTCGAACATACCTCACCAACTGAATTGACAGACATGTAGTTGATTGGGCGATTTTTGTGGGAGTTATGCTCTTGATACCTCACTGTTTATTGAACAGTTCAAAAATTTATTTCTATTGGGTCCGTGTTTTTCATCTTTGTGTGTGTGCATGGTGAATAAAAGGATATGGAGTAAATGCACATGAGACAAAGTCTCTACAAATACATGGTAAAAACAAGCAAAGGAACAACGCTTTTATTGTTGTTCTTCATCTTGAAGTCACCTTGAGGCCTTCAACAATGAGCTTTGCTCATACCTCATAGTAAGTTCAAGACGGCCCCTAGCACCGGTTTAAGCGGAATTCTTTTCTTATTGTCGAGCAACACTACATCCATGTCTTTCTTGGTCATGGGTGCGGGATTGTCAACAAACATCAATTAAACTGGCAAAGTGCTCTTACAATCACTGTCATTCTTTGCCCGACAAAAGCACTAGTGTCTTAAGCTAGTGGGCAACTACAACATATAGACAAACACAGGGCACTCATCAAGTCGAATGTAAGAAAACTTGGCGTCATAAAATAGTGAGATGTGGGCACTTAAAACAGGTGGTCTGGATTACATTTCGAAAATTACAAAAATAATTGCCAAAATTTGAAAGTATCAATAGTATATCCATATGAGAAATGTCTTCATGTTTCTCTTCTGTGCAGTACTCATGTTGTGTTTCTGTTTCTGTGTTGTTTCCGATGTTGCCATTGTCCTTGGATTATTTGTTTTGGGTTGACGGTTCGGTTTTCACTTACCTTAACATTCACAACATCTTGTTTCTAAAGTTCAAAGCCATTGTTCCTTTAAAAAGCACAAAGAAACGTTTTTCGTCTTACATTTAGATCATTTTGGTTATTTGTTCTCTATCAGTTTTTAAACATCTTTGAGTTTATGGTCTTCCAAACGTTTAGATTTTATCTGCACTGAAGAGACATAAGTTGTCGAAATGCGCATATGCAGAAAATAAATTCACAGTAACTTCGGTATTAAGTGTATGCAGCTTCTCACAATCTTTTAAACGTTAATTAATAAGAAAGGATGTTAAGTACAAGCTGCATAGTTAACATTAAACCGGTTTTTACATCACAAATTTTTCAATCTTCAACTTTCAAAGGTAAAAATTTCGCATATTTCTATATTGTGAAAGTGAAAAGTGTAGTTATTGTTATTTTTATATTCTAGGAGAAATGATTTAGAGCTCACAGTGGAGGAAAGGAGAGTTTTAGACCGAACAAAAGACAAATGTACTTTAATTTTAGTTGATGATAATTATGATAAAGAATCTGTTAAAAGTTTTTCTAGTAACAGGACACCAAAAATAGGAATGTCAGTCGAAGATCTCCATATTGAGAGTGAAAAGGCATATTATCAATTTCAGTTAGATGCTTATTCACAAGAAACCATTTCAAAAGATTGTAAATATTCAGCTGAAGCAGTCTCAAACATTGAAGACCATGAAAGAAGCCAGCTTCTCCAAAGAAGCAGATCAAATACAGAAGAAAATGATATAAATGATATAAATGAAATTAATGATGAAAACATATGGAAGGAAAGGAATATATCTTCAAATGGATCATATCTTGTTAATTCTAAGAATAGCATTTCAAAACCGAGTAATATTAGTTGTAATGGACATGAAATGGTGGAAGTTCCAGTTGAAGAAGAAACAACATCAAATATTTTTGTAAGATGTTGTTGGTGGATAAAAGATCTATCACTATTTAAACTTATAAGGTAGATATTCAATTACTTAATATATAATTGGATATGTGATGGCAGAAAATTTCTAAACATATTCAGTGATTATTATTTTGGTTAACTTTTGACATCTTAACACTTAATACTTCCTTTTCTCACGAACAACTGAAATCACGGCTGAAAGAACGATGAACGAAGATATTAGTGCTTTGTTATGGGCAGAGAACAAGCAAACTTTGTGAAATACGGCACAGAATCAAAGAAAAAATATATACAGAGGAAGAAGTGATTAAAATGTTAGATTTTCTGATCGAAGATATATTTGTCCATTATGGAGGACTTGTTTTTCAACAGAATATCGGAATTCCAATGGACATAAACTGTACACCTCTTTTAGCCGATCTGTTTCCCCACTCATTTGAGGCTGAATTTATCGAAGGCTGAATTCACCTTCGCCTCGGTGATTTTCTTCCCGAAATTCAAAATACTACAGATAATTTCACATCGGCCTCGTTCCTTCACCTTGACCTTGACACTACAAATTAGGCTGTATGACAAACGCAAAGACTTCACTTTTCCAATTGTCAACTTCTGTTTTCTTTGTAGCAACATTCCAACAGCACCGGAATATGGAATTTACATCCCCCAACTCATTCGCTACTCTAGGGCCTGTGGTCGATACAATGACTACCTTGATAGAGCCCGGTTGCTTACAAATAGGCTAATTAAGCAAGAGTACTGTAATTGTACTTATTTTGGCGATGTATTTATTTTCATGGATTTCCCGGTCGACTGTTTTCCACGAAAATAAATATCTGCGAACATATGTACGTGCATTTTGAAGAAAAGAAACAATTTATACTGCTAGTGCTTTAGTTTTGTGACGTTCTTGTTCTTCTTTGTTTATTTATTTTGTCTTTGTCATACTGTCTCAATTCGTATTGCTGTGAATTGCCGTGATTTTGGATTTATGATTTTAGAATTTCCCCTTTTCTCGTTCTTGCTTCGGTATTCGTTTGCCGATGTATTTATATTCAGGCGAAATAGTATGTTTATGATTTTAGAATCCCCCTTTCTTCGTTCTTGCTTCGGTATTCGTTTGCCGATGTATATTACCCATAACTTAAAGTCAACACTACAGACGTTTTACGGACAACATCACTTGAGGAGGACATTATGGTACCTGCCATGGCTTTGTTTTTGTTTTTGCCACCCGGTCTTTTTGACCTGACGGGGGCTTTTCTTGCACCTTCGTAAGTAACTCTGACGACCAGGTGGAGGACAATCAACACTATGAATATTCACGTAAGCAAAGAAGTCGGGTACAAATTTTAACCGTTACTATATGAAATAAAGGGGACAACAGGAAACACCCACAATGGCTGAAAGTTATAATTACATGTCACGATCTGCAATGGAACTACACAGAAAAAACACAAATTATCCCCCATGCTAGATTTTCCTCGGGGAAAAAATGAGAATGATCTCATTTTACCCCGGGGAAAAATTGAGATCATTGTCAGTTTTCCCCACGGAAAACTGGCAACACGTATACGTATGGCCATCTTTCCCCATGCTGACTTTTCCCCAAATCATGATTATACTTATTTATGTTACGAAAGGACAAGGAGTAAATAAACATGAGACCGTAACACATATGTTAGTTCCGACTGCAATTAATTTTAATGAGCTGTATGGCCATTTCGGAAAATTAATGCCTCAGCAGCAGCATAGGAAATCCACGATTTCAAATAATGCTTATAATTCAAAAAGCCTTGTTAATTTTCTATATCACCTGACCTAACAGGCTGTCTGAGCTTTGATTAACAACTTAAACATAGTGATAAAAGAGTAAAAGTAGTTGTAGTTGGTGTTCCTTTGCTGACATGTTTTTTAATTTCTTTTTTGCATGGACTTATTTTTGTGTCGCCTGCTGTAAGCAGAGTCGACACATAAGGATTACTATCTGTCGTCTTACGTCGTCGTTGTCGTCGTCCTGCGTCGTCTGTTGGTTTTTGAATCCTTAACTCTTTCAAAACTACTAGTCCGATTCCAACCAAACTTTCAGGATATGTTGTTCACTTGGTGTAGTTGTGCGCCTGATACTGTAAATTTTGATTTTACAGATTTTAGAGGTTCACGGAGCCAAAACTGCTCATTTGTGAGTCTGTCTGTTTTTGAATCCTCAACTCCTTCAAAACTACTAGTCCAACTCCAACCAAACTTTCAAGATATATTTTTCACCTGGTTTAGATGCGCACATGATGCTTAGAATTTTAATTGTACATATTTTAGAGGTTCGTTGGGCCAAAGTTGCTCATTTGTTATTCTGGTTAGTTAATCCTCAAATTCCATCATAGCTATAAGTCAGATTCAAACCAAACTTGCAGGATATGTTGTTCCCCTGATCTTGTGCATCTGATACGTAATATTTTAATTTTACTGATTTAAGAGGTTCACTGAGCCAAAATAGCTCATTTGTCAATTTAGTTTGTTAATGTGGTACTCTTTCAAAACTATAAGTAATATTCCAAGCACCCTTTCAGAATTTGTTGATCACTTGATTTAATTGTGCATCTGATACTTAAATTTTGATTTAACAGATTTTAGAGGTTCACTTGACCAAAAATGGCTCTTCTTTAGTGCAGGCGACACAAGTGTTCCATGGATCTCCAATCATTTTTTTTCAATATTTCTTGCTAAACATCAGCAAAATGCATAATAAAATATTAGATAAACAAAAAGTTTATTTCTATTCCAATGTGTAGAATGAATTTTTGCTTGCTACTTATGTTTTGGCAACATTTGATTAAGATAGACACAAACAATTGAATGTAATGATTGATAAGTCTTATGAGACAAAAATCAAAAGTAATCCAGTAGAAATTGCTTTTTTTCACTACCTCTACTACTTCCGAACTGTTTTTGAACACGTGTGGCACATTACTATTTTAATATAGCATAATTAGATTGAAATTAACAACTTGCCCTAAAATCTGCTTGCTAGGGGTCGTCTTGAACTTGCTATAAGGTATGAGCAAAGCTCATTTTTGAAGGCCTCATGGTGACTTCAAGATAAAGAACAACAATAAAAGCGTTGTTCCACTGCTTGGTTTTACCATGTATTTGTAGAGATTTTGTCTCATTGCATTTACTCCATATCCTTTCATTGTTTATTGCAGTGTTATAGACAACACAAATAATGCACAATGAACACATATTATTTCAAAAAAAAATCTTTAGAGGAGCAATATATTGAATACAAAAAGAATGTTGAATTGAAATTCCATTTGGCCATCAGTGAACATAATGTTAATACTTTAAAATGAATTATTGCTCGATATATTATTTGTTACATACAAGGTTTTTGGTGAAATTGGTTGTAAAACAAGGTAAGTGTAGAGATGTGGTAGAGATGTATGCTCTTTATTTTTCTGAGTTATGGGGTTCTTGTACATGAGATAATATCTCATGTGTACACTTTGTTCAATTACTATTATCGAAATTTATGTAAAATCTAAAACTGAAGGATTAACTCCCTCCATCGTAGTTTTGTCCTCAGCTATATTTGATATTACTTATTATTCAGATTTCGTTTGGTTTTATGCATTTTAAACATTTTTTGAAGTTATGGATTTCCTTTGTTTGGGTTCTAGTGCTGCTGATGAGGAATAAATTTCCGAAATGGCCATACAGCTCATTAAAATTATTGCAGTTGGATTTAACATATGTGTTATGGTCTCATGATCATTTACTCCATATCCTTTCGTAAAATATACATTATGCATCAAAGGTTTACTGTTTTGAAAAGTAGGTTAATTTCAGTTTATGTTTTTTCTTTTATATTGCAGCCAGTCAGACGTCCGTCACTCTGTCTTTCTATATACAATATCTTCCTTTGCTGTGATTGGCTATGAAGAAATATTTACCGTATGGGCATCAACAGAGACAGATTATGGTTGGTACTTTTAAAATTCAGTCCATATAGACAATAAACTCTTTTGCAAGAAAATCTTCTCACTTCACAACCAACACATATTGTAGCCCACCCCTTACTTTACTCCAAGGGTCAGTGTGAGGTTTAGCTTTTAATTATTATTCATCGTCTGTGTGTCTATTAAGAAAAGTCACAGTACTAGTTGCACCGTCTACGAAGAAGCATATAGCAAAACTTTGATTTATGTGTCTCTGATAAATTATTTGGTATTTATAAGATCTAATATAAAAGAAAGGTATAATAAGAATATGCACTTGCAATATAAAATCCATACCACTTCCCATTCAAAGGAGGCGCTCGATGTGAAAGCTTAAAACAAAATGTCAGGCACAATGTCATTAGGTAAACTGAAGAACATGTCGCATAGAATTATGTTTTAAGTTTTTTTTACTTACTGATCCAGCGTCAGAATACACGGTCAATTAAAACAAATCAAGTAAATGGCTGTAATTTTATGCCTTTATTATTTACAGGTGGACTTGGGTTTAATCCAGGAGAAATTGGAGCTGTTTTAGGACTGTCTGCTGTGCCATTACTTTTACTTAATGCATATATATTTTCATTCTTTGCAAAAATGTTTGGCATAAAAAAGGTTGGTTTTTGTATTTACAAAGAAATGGCCATAGTAAGGAGGTGAGAATATCATTTGCATTCTCAAGTTTTTTTTTATATCATGTTAAAAATACTTCAGCAACCATTAGAAAATCAACTCCTTATTGGAGATGAAATTTTTGGTAAAGTGCCCGGGTAAAGTGGCATTCTTATGGGCATATTATTCAACAAGAGTGCTAATATGAACCATGTTTACATTCCCGATATATAAGTATTTTAAGATACAGTAAATTTCCATGCTGCTCACTGAACGCGATAGTTTTGAAAGTAAATTGTTTTCCATTTGCCTTTCCTTTTGGCATAAAGCTTCCCTGATTTGGTCTCACCCCATCATAATAGCAAAACATGACTGGACAGATGGAATATTATAACTAGGCTTTATTGTATTTAATTGATGCCTTTGTGTAAAACTTATTTGAGATATTCCATAGCATATATAAACTTGATTTCCTTATGAGATCATGATAGTAATTAAATGACATCAGATTTAAAAAGACAGATAATTTAAACATATATTAAAATGTGTCTTTTTATTGGAATTTGAGATTTAATGAGACCTTCCACACATATGTCTTAAATAACTAAATACCGAAGCCGGTGCTGTGAATTTAGTTCCTGTATATGTGCATTTCGACTACCTATGTCTCTTCAGTGCAGATAAAATCCAATCTTAAGTTATAGATAAACTGTACACATACATATTTTTATGCAATTTCACAATTTTAGGAGTTTTTATGAGGAAAAATATATGTAAATACTGTGGAATCAATTTTCATGTTTTTTTTTTTAAACTATTGGTTCATCGGTTTCCCAAGTCCTGTCTTGAACCCATTGCTATTACATGTTAGGAAAAATTGTTATTTCGTTTGCTTTCACATTTCATGATTTGATAAAAAAAATTGGCTCGTCACAAATAAAAGTTCTTTCTTATTTTGCTATAGCAAAATTTGGAGATAAAAGTTTGATTTACCAGATATGTTGATGTAAAATCATTTGATAATTATCCTCATTGAAAGTTGAAAAAATTGCACAAGAAAATGAAGAAAAAAATGTGATGGCCTCAAAATAGTATTATTTACAATTGTGAGTTAGCCTACCCAACATTGCTATTATTAGTTAAGTAAAAATGCACGCTTTTCATTTTTGACAAATTTGATAACTTTCTGAACCGTCGTAACATGATGCACTGTTTCCTTATTGGCGTACATCACAGCAAAACAACAGAAGAGATGAAAAAACTTAAAATAAAGGCTACAATAATGGAGAAACCATTACAAACGAAGATAGATGAAGGACGCGGACTCGAAAAAAGAACTCAACAAAAACGAAGGATCAAAATTGTAAAAAAAAAAAAAAGAAAAAAAAAAAAAAAAAAAAAAAAAAAAAAAACTGGTGCTCCGGAAGCGTAAGTATAATTTGTTCGACCTGTGGCATGCATAAGTCACACTGCCAATGAAAAGTCCGATGTTTTGTGATTTTTAACCTACACTTTTGATCTGCCCAAACATATATTCTGCTTTATGAAATACATCGGCAAACGACTACCGAAGCAATATGATGAAAGGGGCAGCTCCAAAATCAAAAATCTAAAATCACGGCAGATCATATCCAACACGAATTGAGACAGTAAGACAAAGACAAAGCAAAAAATTTATAACTGTATCAGGATACTGATACAAAAGTCTCCCAAACGAACTCCCAAATCAGAAATCTGGGCTACAAATCACTTCCACACATCGTAGGCAACCTGTCTGTAGTGTTTCATTCAATTCTGAGCACTTTCAATTTCCCCGCCTTTTTTCTGTTTCCATGGCAACAGAATCCATTTTGAAGTCTTGGACACCGGAAACCAATTCCCCAAGTCTTAAGCAACCTTCCTGTAAATTTTCATCCAATTCTGAGCACTTTGATTTTCCCGCCTTTTTTGCCATTTCCATGGCAACCGGTGCCATATTGAAGTCTTGGACACAGGAAACATTTTTTTCCATAGCCTAAGCAACCTTCCTGTAAATTTTCATCCAAT
>MJUU01071141.1:50689-66175 GCA_002080025.1 Modiolus philippinarum
AAATTTAGATATTGCATGTTTCCAAATAAAATCGGTTTTCGGGCAAGCACCGAAGTACTGGCTACTGGGTTGGTGAATACCCTCGAGGACTAAAAGTCCACCAGCAGTGGCATCGGCCCAGTGGTAATAGCATACATCCTTCACAGAAAAAAAACTTCAACCTGTAGGTAAACCTCATACTATCACACTTTTTCCCCGTGATCAGTGAAGTATGAAGTTGGTTGCATTGGTAAAATTTTATAATGATTTTTGTTTAATTAGATGCTAATGTGTATTTATATAAAGTTTTAAATGATAATAGCATACATCCTTCATAGAAAAAAAACTTCAACCTGTGGGTAAACCTCATACTATCACACTTTTTTTCCGTGATCAGTGAAACATGAAGTTGGTTGCATGGGTAAAATTTTATTATGATTTTTGTTCAATTAGACGCTAATGTGTATTCATATAAAGTTTCATGATAATAGCATACATCCTTCCCAGAAAAAAACTTAAACCTGTAGGTAAACCTAGCTTGTGACGGACGAACGGACGAACGGACGGACGGACAACCCGAACACTATATGCCCCCTACTATCGTAGGCGGGGCATAAAAAATATCAGTCTCTGGACCATGAAATTAAGGTCAAGGATACTTGACATGCGTCAGACAGGTATTGTACCCACCAAGATGAAAAAAAAAAAAACAGATATGGAGAGCGTGGAAATTACAATTGTGGAAAAATGATTATATAAATGTAAAAAATTGACAAAATCACTGAACCGTGAATTTGATGTCAAGGTAACTTGACAGGTGTCTGACTTGCATACACCTACTGAAATATAACAATAAACTTCCTATGGAGAGTCTTGCTAAATGCTATTATTGCCGAGTAAAGGACATGAATGTAAAAAAATAACAAAGTCACTTGACCATGAAATTAAGGTCAAGGTTACTTGACAGGTGTCAGACAGGCATGTACCAATTATTATGTAACAATAAACTTAATATGGAGATTCTAGATTCTTTAATTGCTGAGAAATGGACATGAATGGAAAAAATTAACAAAGTCACTGAACCACGAAATTGAGGTCGAACTTACATGAAAGGAATCAGACTGGCATGTACTCATTTAGATGAGGCATTAAACGAAATATGGTATCTCTATACATTACAATGGCTCAGAAATTGGCTTGAATGTTAAACTATATCGCAATATTTACAAAGTCAGCGGACCGTGCAAATAAGGTTGATATCACTTGACAAGTGTCAGACTGGCATGTAAACACTAAAATACATCAATACACAAAATATCGTACATCTGTGTATTAGAAATATAGAGAAAAAGGACTTGAATGTGAAACTATGTCGCAATTTTCATGGCGTCATTCAACCATGAAGACAAGGTCAAGGTCATCTGAAACATGTGATGCTGGAAAGTTCATAACCTAAGGTATCTGTGGACCAAAGATTATCCGTGTATGTATAACAGTTAAACAGTAATTAAGGTTTTAGAAAAAGTTTACAACACCGCCGCAGCCGCCACTGTCACCGCCACCAGAAAGCAATACCTATGTCTCGCTTACAGCGACTTTCGTGAAGACAATAATGGAATTGGTCTGTATAAGATTTACAAGTGACAACGAAGGAAAGTCATCTTTTAGTTTTGATTTTCCCCCATTTTGGCATTTTCATATTTCAACGAATTGATATAAATGAAATAGAATGTAAGCACATTAACTGTTCATAGCAATGTCAGTTGATGGAAGGAGTGTTGGAACCCTTTACGTGTATGGATTTCCTATATTTTGCTAGAAATGGCAACTAAAAGCCTTAAACCGGGTCCCTTTTCTGGACTGCCTTGGACTGTCCCATTTTTTTGGCCAGAAAGACTCGACAGCATTACTTTTTTCAAAGCTAATTAGAACAAATTCTTGTTATTAATGACAGAATAAAAGAAAAGAGAAAAAGAATATAACAAAATAGAAAAAAGTGCATAAAACAATGTTCATCGACTGAGAATGTCGACAGTAATTTGTTCATCGTCTGAACATTTTGACAAGTTGTTTAGAAAAGCTCAAACTTTATTGAAGTTCATGAATAAAACCATGGTTGATATAAAACAAATAACGAAAGTACCACAAACGTCAGTGAAGGACACAAATTTGCTCGAGGAAGATATTCAATCATAAACTACACAAATAAGGGATATATCAGCAAACGAATACACTGTCTTGTAACCTATAACCTTTTTTAATGAGTCATAATAAGATGCCGAAGCATCCTAAGCCGAATAGATAGACACCTTATTTTTCTCATTTTCTGACCTCGTTTTGCTTGAAGTTATGTTACTGTACAGAAACCAAACATAATGGGGAGTTTCTAAATCAAGTGTCATAGACCCACGTTCACACACAAACTTGCATTTTATGTCCAAACAGGGGGTTTGAAGTGATTTGAAAAATCGAAGCAAAATTTTGATGTTTGATTGAACTTTACATTGAGTCAACCCACATTACACGACAAAAGTGGATGTTTAAAGCCTATTTTTGTACCAAACATTTTGATCAGCACACACAGAAACTTTAATTTTACCTGTAATTTCCTGTAAAACAATTTGTCAAAAACTTGCAGTGTACGGCAGTGTCACCACCAAATGTTTAAATTTTTCCCTGGATTACGGTTGAGTCATTGCACATTTGGGTCTAAATTCGTGAACTCCATAAGAAATGTGCATACAGTTGAGTCATTTGGGCAATATTACCTGTGTTATCGCTACATATGAGTAGAAGATTTTTAAAAAATTCGTTTTATCCATGCCATTATATCATGACACTTTAAAGACCGACCCTTCAATTTGAACAGAACACCAAATCCCTCATTTCAACTTAAACAGTCAATTACAACAAAGAATTTGCACACCAGTTGTATTTGTATTTAAGATAAACACATGAACCACTTATGGTTCAGCAGATCTATGTACAACCCAAACTCAAATGTATATGACAAGCAAAACATTTGACCCTGGTTTCAGTGTCTATTGTTCAATTAGATCCGAATAACTGACAGTCCACCAAATTTCCAGTAAATATTTGAAAAAGGTATTATAGTCCTTTGTAAATATAAGGGAACATAAATCATGTCTATGACTATAATAAGTCACTGCTTCTATTGGTAATTACAAATTTTGAGTCATTTACTTACAAGACATTTTTTTCTATTAAAATACATAAATGTCATGTTAGTAAAATATTACTTTGTAAATCAACTAACATTACATCAAAAAAAAAAAAAAAAAAAAAAAAAAAGAGATAGACTGGTGTTGCATAATAAGAAGGCATATTTATTTCGTGGTGAACTATACTATGCTTGGCTGAGAATTTTTTTTTAGAAAAAAAAAGACCTTTGAAGAAGAGGTCAAACTTTTCCCAACAATGAGTAACAGAAGGGATAGAAAACAATCTGATAACTTCCCTATCCTATCAGGAGTCCCTCAGGGTACATGTACCATAGTGGACCCATGCCACTTCTTAATATTTATCAACGCCATTTTGAAGCAAAACACGCGTCTCTGCGCCGATGACACTTTACCATCGTCTATTTTACCAGTAACTCACAAATTGTTTGCCATACACTCCAATCTGACCTAGACCAACTTCACAGGAGCATGCACTGAATAAAAAGAATATCTCGTATATGTATACAGGGAGGAGGTTTGATGTTCTGTTCTGGTATGAAGAAATTATTTTCGTAGTGAGCGAAAATTTTAATACATTTTTAAATGCCTTGTGTTTTTTTTTCTGAAAATACGATCAAATTGTTTCCAGCTTTCCTTACAAGTAAAAAGGTCGGTCTTGTTGTTATATAATGGCCTGCATACATCGAATGTCTTTAAACCTTCTACTGATATGCAACAAGAACATAGACAATATTGACCAAATGAGGAAATATGGACCAATTTACTCAATTGCATGCACACTTATTATGAAAGTTGTGATTTTGGAATCGACGGTACAATGACTCAACCGTAATACGTTAGCATTAGGTAGTGATACAGCCGTACACCGCAATTCTTTTGATAAATCGTGTTACAGGCATTTACAGGTATAGACTGTTGAAACAGAAAATGTTTTGCCTTTCCCATACATCGTATGAATCTGCACATTGATCTTCAGCAGCAGACATGATAACAAAATGCAGGTCTTAATTTTTGTGCGCTATCTGCTTGCTATAATCTTCAAATGATTGTTCAAGTATGATAGAGGGGTCAAGGCCACCATCTGGGTGTGTTTAATCCTCAGGATGCAACTGCATGTCAAATATCGAGTGGCTGAAAATTTCAAATTCTGTGGAGCATGACTGCTGGGTCATAGACGTAATCACCACTGAAACTGATCTCATTTACGATAATGCAACTACATACCAAATATCAATGGGATACTATGAGTGGTTGATGCTAAAAGGACCCCCCCCCAAAAAAAAACAAAAAAAAAACAAAAAAACCCTAACATTGAACAACAGTGCAAAAGTTCAAAGTCACTGGAGCATGAATGCGGGGGCATAGACATGAATCGCCGTTGAAACTGATCTGTACTAATGCTAAGGCAACTGCATACAAAATATCAATGGGCAACTATCAGTGGTTAGTGATAGTCGGACACAAGAAAAACTTAAACATTGATACACAGTGCAAATTTTTAAAGTCAATTGAGCATGACTGCGAGGGCATAGACATAAATCACCACTGAAACTGATCTGTACTGATGTTAATGCAATTGCATACCACATATCAATGAGCAACTATGAGTGGTTGATGCTAAACGGACACAAGAAAAAACTTAAACATTGATACACAGTGCAAAATTTCAAAGTCAGTAGAGCATGACTGAGGGGGCATAGACATAAAACGCCACTGAAATTGATCTGTGCTGATGCTAATGCAACTGCATATCAAATATCAATGGGCAACTCTGAGTGGTTGATGCCAAACAGACACAAAGACACAAGATAAAACTTAGTCATTTGAAAAAAAAAATAAAAACTTCAAAAATTTCAATGCCAGTCGACCATGACTGCGGGGAGGTAGACACAAAAAGCCACTGAAACTGATCTACACTGATGCTTATGTAACTGCATAATATATATCAATGGGCAACTATGAGTGGTTGATGCTAAACAGACACAAGAAAAAACTTTAAAATAAAAAAGAAATTCAAAATTTCAAAGCCAGTGGATCATGACTGCGGGGGCATAGAAATACAACGCCACTGAAACTGATCTGTACTGATGCTAATGCATCTGCATACCAAATATCAATACGCTACCACAGATGGTTGATGTTAAACAGACACAAGAAACCAGAGTGGACCCTAAAAGACGTTTCGCCCGTCCCTACTTGTTCGCAAAATTGATGTGAAAACTCAACCTGACTTAATCGGAAAAACATAACATGTTCTCTAGACCGTGGAATTAGGGTAATTGACAAAAGCAATATAGCAGACTGTTATGTACCATCCATACCAAAATGCCAAATATTAGTGACCTACCACTAATAGATACTGAAAAACCAAACATGCTTACTAGACATGAGGTCAAGGTCAAGTCAAATAGCAGGCTCTCATGACAAAGCAAATTACCAAATATTATTGACCTTACATTAATAGATCCTATGAAACTTAACATGATCACTGGACCGTGAAATTGAGGTCAAAGACATAAGACTTATGGAAGTCTTTCATGTACTACTCAAGACCAACCCACATTCCAAATAACATTGACCTAACACTAATAGATACTGGGAAACTCAATATGATCACTGGACCATGAAATTGAGGTAACAGATATAAGTCATATGACAGACTGTCATGCACTACCCAAGACAAACCCACATACCAAATATCATTGACCTACCACTAATAGATATTAAGAAGCTTAACATGCTCATTGGACCATGAAATTGAGGTCACATACAAAAACCATATAACAGAACGTCACGTTCTTCTTGAGACCAACCAACATACCAAATATTATTGACGTACCATGAATAGTTACTGAGAAATTGATCTAATGAGAAAACTTAACATGTTCATTGGACCATGAAATTGAGGTCACAGACAAAAAACCATATAGCAGACTGTCATGTACTACCCAAGACCAACCTATATACCAAATATCACTGACCTACCACTTATAGTTACTGAGAAAATGAACTAATTACATAAACTTAACATCCTCACTAGACCTTGAAATAGAGGTCAAGGACAAAAGCCATATGACAGACTGTCATGTACTACCCAAGCCCAACCTATATACCATATATCATTGACCTACCACTTATAGTTATTGAGGAAATGACCTAATCACAAAAACTTAACATGCTCACTAGACCGTGAAAATGAGGTCAAGGACAAAGTCATATGACAGACTATCATGTACTACCTAAGACAAACCTATACACCATATATCATTGACCTACCACTAACACTTGCTGAGAAACTTAAATATCCACAAAAACTTAGCAGACTGTCATGTACTCCTCAAGACCAACATATATACCAAATATCATTGACCTACCAATTATAGTTACTGAGAAAATGACCTAATCACAAAAACTTTACATGAAAGTTTACGCCGCCGCCATACTTTGTACGCATATGTCTCGCTTTCGTCGCGGGCGAGACAAAAACTCGAACAAGAGAAGGGTAGTCGGAAACGACAGCTAATCTCCTCGTCCGGTTGTTCAATGTTTGTTTAGTATTTTAAGCACTCCATAAAGATGTACCATCAAAGATCTGGCTTGTCACTTCAATTTGAGTCAGTTATGCAAGAAATGTACTGACCTTATTTCAATTAGGAGCATAATGCCTACAGCATATGCATCTACTGATAAATGATTAATATTTTACAAGTTGTTGTATCTAAGATCAAAACTTTAACCTAAGTCACTCATGCATGAAATATAGGTCAAAGTAACCTAATTTTTTCTGGAGCTTTGTAACTTTACAAAACGCATCTACATACAAAATATTACTACTCTACGAGTCGTAGTATCCAAGATCTGGACTCTTACAAAAACTTTAACCTAAGTCACTCATGCATGAAATGTAGGTCAAAGTGACCTAATTTTTATTTGGAGCTTCATTACTTTACAAGACGCATCTACATACAAAAATATTATTCCACTACGAGTTGTAGTATCCCAGAACTGGACTCATATAAAAACTTTAACCCGAGTCATTCATACATGAAATGTAGGTCAAATCCACCCCTATTCTATATATCAATTCAAGATGCATCCATGGATAAAACCTTGTCCATCTATAACTTGTTATTCAAAAGATATATAGTCTTACGTTTGAATGGACGGACAAACGGACGAACCGACTAACGAACAAACAGACACACGGGCAAAATGGCATATCCCCTCCCCAACTTCGTTGGGCGAGGGGATAACAGTTGTGGAAGTCACCGCCGTAATCACCATTTTTTCGACTATCGTCGAAGGCTCGATAAAAATTAAAGTTTCTGGATGTGCTGCTCAAAATGTTTGGTAAAATGGACTATAAACATCCACTTTTGTTGAGTAAAGTGGATTAACCCGATGTAAAGTGCAATCAAACATCATTTTGCTTCAATTTTTCATACCACTTCAGGCTCCCAGATTGTACTTAAAGTACAAGTTTATGTGTGAAAGTTGGTATAACTTGCGCCTCACCCAGATCAGCTGTTTGGGGAGGGGGGGGGCAAAAAATTCTAAATACTCATTGAAAGCATCCATTTCTGAATGCCATCCCATGACTAAATTCAGTTTTGATACCATCTCAGCTCTTTCACTCTTATCGTCTTCAACATTCGATTGTGCTTTATTATAGACTTAGTAAACAAATTTAGTCATGGAATTGAAAATGGGAGACACGGTACAACTCATCAAACTAAAGCTTTAGACCAAATATCAAATCATAGCTGAAAAATCCTTGACGACAAAGTTCATTACATGGCTATGATGGGAAAAAAATTGACGTAGTCGGTAAACAGGATGTAGTATTTGCATATATATGAAAATGCATTCCACAAGAAGGAATGGTGATCATACAAAGCTGCTGACAAAAGTTGAGATCTGTAACTTTGTCTTAAGCTAGTGGACAACTACAACATATAGACAAACACAGGGCACTCATCAAGTCGAATGTAAGAAAATTTGGCGTTATAAAATAGTGAGATGTGGGCACATGTATTTTCCAACTTGGATTTAGTAGGCAATTATGAGAAACAATATTTTGCAACTTAGGTATTTTTGTACTTTAAAATTGACCATCCAATGCAAGGACTATTGTGACCGGCTTTTGTTTTAATGCAGTGGCCAAGTAGTTTCAAAGCAGACTCTAGAATGCAACCCCAAAGCGTCCATAAAATATCTATTTCCTGCTGGTAGAAATTTTGGATTTTATGCGAATTTAAAGGACATCATTTTCAAATTGGAAAACCAAAGGACTCTTGTCACCAATTTTGCTTTGATTGACAAAGTAATTTCAGATCTTGAAATTTATTGCTGATATGGTAAAGAGTTACAATATGGTATCTTGGATTTATTATCGACCTACCGGACATTTTTACACGTGACTATATAAATATTGTTATGACCAAGATTTAATACATTTGATTATATAGTTGAGAAGATCTTAAATTGTATTTTCATTATGGACCAATGTACAAATGTAAAACTATATTTCCTCTAACTAAAGGCCATCTTGTACTTTACGGACAGATACCATATCTATAGATGACTATATAAGGACTACTTCAATTAAGTAGGATTTTCTCTACATACACATTTCCTGTATAAAACTATGGTGCCTACTTAAGGCCAATTTGGATTTCATGCGGACCTTAAAGTTGAGCATCCAAGGAGTTTGTAATCAAGTAGGATTTGCCTTACATACATATTTTCTGTGTAACATTATTGTCCCCACTTAAGGCCATCTTTGATTGTATGCAGACCTTATGGCTTAGCACCTAAGGACTATTGTGACCAATATTTATTACATTTTGCTAAATAGTTTCAGGAATCTTTTAATGTTTTCCCATAAGGTCCACTCGTAAAAGATGATCACCAATGTTGGCCATCTTAACGAGTCGATTACTTTTGAACATACCTGAAGTTATGTGTAGAATGTTTTCCTTTACAATTCAAACCTAATCTTAATGTAATAATGTTTGCAGTGGAAGTTAAAACATAAAAATTGTAAAAATACGATCAACAAATGTGGATCGTATTGCAAGGCAATACAGAAGTCCCCTACGGGTGGAATAATTCTTTTTTATATACTAGCAAAATAGTTAAAGACAAAGTTTTTCATGAGTCCAAGACCCAAAATCTGTGAAAAGCTTAATCTTAATCTGCCACTCATGGTGTTAGACTCACATAGCAAATATCAGTTCAATATAATAAAAGTCCTGAAAAACCTATATTTTACCAAAATGTTCTAAGTATAAGGCACAGAACTCCGTCAAATATCAATGGACCAGAACCAAACTCAAACTTGGCCTGTAACTCTTAGTGGTAGACTCAAATAGCAAATACTAGCTTAATATCTGGAACAGTTTAGAAAACAAGAGACTCTCAAGAGCCTGTATCGCTCACCTGGCCCTTGATTAGCATAGACATTTTATGTTAAAGAGCCAATATATAGTTAAACTATAGTTCCAATATGTCAATATATTAGTTTAAGGGGAGAAGACCTCTGTTAATGTTTCCCCTGGGGTCCAATGTTGAACTATGTTCCCTGTTGGCAGGCATCTTGGATAAAGTGTTAACCTAAAAAAAAAATTCTTTTCAAGGGTCCACATAAAGACTATTTTGGCCAAGTTTGATTCCATTTCAGTACTTTCAGACGAAAAAATCTTTGAATGTGTTTTCCCATAGGGTCCAATGTAAAATCTAAGTCATGTTCCATATCACATAAACCTGAAACACAACTTTTTGCAATGGACCACCCAAGGACTATTGTGGCCAAGTTTGGTTCAACTTGGCTCAGTAGTTTCAGAGAAGATCTTTGAATTTGTTTTCCCACAGGGTCCAATGTAAAAACTATGTTCCCACTGGCGGCCATCTTGGATATCACGCTGACCTTAAAAACACCTTTTTTGCAAGAGACCACCCAAGGACTGTTGTGGCCAAGTTTGGTTCCAATTGTCTCAAAAGTTTTAGGAGATCTTCGAAAGTGTATTCCTAAAAGGTACAATGTTAAAACTATGTTATCCGTTTACGGCCATCTTGAATATCGCGCTGACTTGAAAAACACCTTTTTTGCAAGGGACCACCTAAGGACTATTGTGGCCAAGTTTGGTTCCCAGCAGTTTCAGAGGAGATCTTTGAATGTGTTTTCTTATAGGGTCTAATGTTAAAACTATGTCCCCAGCTGGTGGCCATGTTGGATGTAGCGCGATCCTGAAAAACACCTTTTTTGTAAGGGACCACCCAAGAACTATTGTGGCCAATTTTGGTACCAATTGACTCAGTAGTTTCAGAGAAGATCTATGAAAGTGTTTTCTCAAAGGGTCCAATGTTAAAACTATATTTCCCGCTGACGGCCATCTTTAATATCGCGCTGACCTGAAAAACATCTTTTTTTGCAAGGGACCTCCTGAGGACTATTGTGCCAAAGTTAAGTTCCAATTGGCCCAGTAGTTTCAGAGGAGAAGATCTTTGAATGAGTTTTCCCATAGGGTACCAATGTTAAAACTATGTTTCCTGCTGGCGGCCATGTTGGATGTAGCGTGATCCTGAAAAACACCTTTCTTGCAAGGAACCACCTAAGGACTGTTATGGCCATCTTAGTTCCAACTGGCCCAATAGTTGCAGAGAAGATCTTTGAATGTGTTTTCCCATAGGGTCCAATGTTAAAACTATGTCCCCTGCTGGTGGCCATGTTGGATGTAGTGCGATACTGAAAAACGCCTTTTTTGTAAGGGACCACAAAAGGACTATTGTGGCCAAGTTTGGTACCAATTGGCTTAGTTGTTTCAGAGAAGATCTTTGAAAGTGTTTTCACATAGGGTCAAATGTTAAAACTATGTTTCCCGCTGGCGACCATCTTGAATATTGCCCTGACCTGAAAAAACACCTTTTTGCAAGGTATCAAGTACAAGAAAGCATACTATTCAGACATCATATCCTTTTGTGCCTGATCAATATACTCAGGTCAGGTTTATAAACTGACGTGTTGTAAAATGCCATTATGTTTATAGTGTCAAATATACATCTACACACCAGGAACAAAGAAGTTCCCTGTTAGGTCTCACCATAATTTAGTAACAAGTCAAATATGAACACCCTACCACTAAACGACTAACTTCTAGAGGCAAGGTTGAATTTTTTTTTTAATTGCCCTACGGACAAGGTCAAGGCCAAAATGTCTACAGAAATGCTACCACTAGATAGCTGTCTTCATGAAGAAGTTACATAAATGATGATACCTAAGTTTCTATAGGGGTTCATACTGCTAGTGCTTTAGTTTTTGGCGTTCTTGTTCATTTGTTCTTGTTCATGTTTATTTGTTTTGTCTTTGTTATACTGTCTCAATTCGTATTGGCTGTGAATTGCCGTGATTTTTTTTATTTATGATTTAAGAATCCCCCCTTTTTCTTGTTCTTGCTTCGGTATCCTCTTGCTGATGTATGCCAAATATGAACACCCCACCACTAAAAGTCTACTCTATCAAGGCACGGTTAAAGTTTTTTAAAAGATCACCCTCAGGGCAAGGTCAAGGTCAAAATGTCTACAAATATACCACTAGACAGATTTCATCATAAGGAAGTTACATACCAAATATGAACACCCTATCATTAAAAGCCTACCTTCTAGAGGCAAGGTTAAAGTTTTCTAAAAATTGCCCTACGGGCAAGGTCAAGGTCAAAATGCCTACAGATATGGTACCGCTAGAAAGCTCTCATCAGAAGGAAGTCACATAACAAATATAAACATTGTAACACTAAAGATCTCCATTCCACAAGCAAGGTTAAAGATTTTGATGACGATGATGCCATCGATGCTGATGACGCCGTCGCCCGACATTTGTCCTGGCGAACTAAAAAGCAATAAAGGGCTACACCGAGCGCAGCATGATACGACCGCAGCATGTCGACCACTGAAATTTGAACAAGTGTAAACTAAAATTAATGTGGACACAGTAATTTGCTGGACACAATAAGGACCTTGTCACAGAAATTAACTGGACACAAACTAGTGAAAATAAAAAATAGCTCTTTTAATCCCTTATTACTAGTATATTGTAAGAGCTAAAAAATTTTGTTGACTACCATCAAGAGAAATCCAAAGAAAAAACTCAGGTTGAAATCCAATGAAAAATAAGATTTCCCATATTTTGAAGTATTGCAATTTGGCCCCTTTGACCCATTATGGCTTGGAAACCAAAGAGCAACGCAAAATATACTGCCATATCACTGAAACCTTAAAAGGAGAACAATCCAAAGATAAATTCCTGTCAAAATGTAATGAAAAATAAAGACTTCACATATTTCTAATGATTGCAATTTTGACCTCTTTGACCCCTTATAGCTCGGAAACGGTAAGAGCTACATCAAATCTGTTGACATACTGCTGGAAGCTTACATTGAGAAGAATCCAAAGAAAAAAAAACATCAAAATCTGATGTAAAATAAAGATTTTACATATTTCTAAAAATTGCAATTTTGGCCCTTTTGACCCCTAATAGCTCGGAGACGGTAAGAGCTACGCCAAATCTGTCGACATATTCCTTCAAGCCTACAATGAGAGGAATCTAAAGAGAAAAAATCCCATTGAAATTGGATGAAAAATAAAAATTTTAGATAATCTACATGTTATCAATTTTTGCCCCGTTCGGCTCTCAAAGCTTGGTAAAGGAACAAGTTATCAAAAATCTAATGGTGCAGCGCTAAGTTAATTTTTCATAAGGAATCAACTGCAAAAAACTGCATCAAAATAAAAAAAAAAAAAAAAAAAATTGAAATTGGTCCCCTTTGGGCCCATTTATCTCGTGAACGGTACATGCCACATGAAATCCGTTGGCATACCACTGATTGGAAATTTCCTCAGGAAGACACTGAAAGAAACCCCATCAAAATCCGATAAATAATAAAGATTCTACAGTCAAATATGTTAAAACATCAAATTTAACTCTTTTTGGCCCCCTTTTAAAAACGGGTGGGGCGCCACAATGACCAAAACTAAGCCAAGCCTTTCTTTTGTGCCAGAATCATTTTTTAAAATTTCATAAGAGTTGGTCAACTGAAACTAAAGTTATTGACCAAAAACAAAAGTGTCTACAGACAACGACGATAACGACGACGCCGACGACAACGACGACGACGACGACGACAGCACCATACCATTATACGACCGCAAAAATTTTTGCGGTCGTATAAAAACTCCAAAATGGATAATCTGATTTCCTTCAAACCTTTTAAGATATGAATATATTTTTGTGTTGTAAATGTTTTTATTTAAACTCTATCATTTTTGGCATACAAGAAGAAACATCAAATGACAACATTAACTCCAAGACTTAAGATTTGATTCCTTGAAAAAAAAACAGTTACCGTAAGAAGATCTTGTTATGCTTATCATTTTCAAATACAGATTTTTTTTGTACTTCTGATAGTTTTTTTTTAGATATTTGCTAAAAATGCAATTCTAATATGGCATTCTTCAATCGCTTTGAGAACACAACAGAGTACTAATAAGCGTAAAGCCCTCGGTGACGTCACAATACGAATACCGGACATCATAATCTCAACCGTAAATAGTTCAAAAGGGAATAACACGATTTTATTAAATTTATCCATAAAAGTGGCTAAATCTTAAACAAAAAATGGTTAAAAGTCATTTCTTGCAACTTTTATATATTTGGAATGCTGTTTCGTGGTCTATTTTGTATAATTTTTAAAGACCACAAGTGAAGAACCTAAGATGTCTCGCCCCTCCCTGCTGGCCTCTAAATTGATGTGAAATCTAAGTGAACTAATCAGAAAAGTGAACATGCTCACTAGACTGTGAAATTGAGGTCATGGACAAAAGTCACCTGCCAGACTGACATGTACTACCAAAGACCAACCTACATATCAAATATTATGAACCTTCCACTTCTAGTTATTGAGAAATGGACTTAAGCAGAAAAACTTAACATGGCCACTAGATCGTGAAATTGAGGTCAAGGTAAAAAGTCACCTGCCAGACTGACATGTACTACCCAAGACCAACCTATATACCAAATATTATCAGCCTACCACTTCTAGTTATTGAGAGATGGACTTAAGCAGAAAAACTAAACGTGGAAACTAGACCATAAAATTGAGGTCAAGAACAAAAGTCACCTGCGAGACTGACATGTACCAGCAAAGACCAACCTACATACCAAATATTACCAACCTACTACTTCTAGTTATTGAGAAATGGACTTAAGCAGAAAAAATTAACGTGGAAACTAGACCATGAAATAGAGGTCAAGGACAAAAGTCACCTGCCAGACTGACATGTACTACCAAAGACCAACCTACATACCAAATATTATCAATCTACATCTTCTAGTTATTTAGAAATTGACTTAAGCAGAAAAACTTAACATGGCCACTAGACCGTGAAATTGAGTGAAGGACAAAAGTCACCTGCCAGACTGACATGTACTACCAAAGACCAACCTACATACCAAATATTATCAACCTACCACTTCTAGTTATTGAGAAATTGACTTAAGCAGAAAAACTTAACATGGCCACTAGACCGTGAAATTGAGGTCAAGGACAAAAGTCACCTGCCAGACTGACATGTACTACCAAAGACCAACCGTAGTCGGTAAACAGGATGTAGTATTTGCACATATATGAAAATGCATTCCACAAGAAGGCATGGTGATCATACAAAGTTGCTAACAAAAGTTGAGATCTGTAACTTTTTCTATTGCGGAGATAAATACATCAAAGATGTGTTACGGATAGTACCACACATACACCCACCCACAGACATACATACCCCTATCCAGATGGGGAGCGGGAATATAGAAACAATCTTTGATGGGGATCCAACTAACGACTATTGTGACTTAATTTGGTTTAACTTGGTCGAGCGGTTTCAGAGGAGATCTTTCAATGTATTTCCCGTAGTGTCTGATGTTAAACTCATAACATTTGGTCAAATTCTAAACAATAATCTTTAAATGTGTGTTTCCCATGAATTCAATGTTAAACTAAGTTCCCCGCTGGCAGCCGCCTTTGGATGCGGTTGTGGGCACGTCAGACAACTTCCACCACGGAGATAAAAATGTAGTCCTTGGCATTTTCTGAACATTTTTGCATTGAAAACTTCACCTCTATATCAAATCATTTTTAAAATACAAGACAAAAAGTACAAAAATAATGAACATTTCACCAATAAAGGGCAAAAACTCCAAAATGGGTATCAAGTGGTGAATAAAAGGATATGGAGTAAATGCACATGAGACAAAGTC
>MJUU01071142.1:0-21340 GCA_002080025.1 Modiolus philippinarum
GGAGTGGACTGATATATTTAAAGCTGAAGTAATTGATTTTTCGTTTTATAGATATAGGGAAATGAAAAACTACATTTTCAGTTTCCGCAAATTCCGATTTTGAAAGACTAAACACTCCGAAAGCTCCAACATGCACGACTTATCAATTAACTTTTCACAATCTTCGGAGTTTTTACAGCTACATGTATAACTACAATTAATATGTCAATTTGAAAACATTTGAAATCAAAACTTTATGACAAACGTGATGATTTTAACTTTCCAATTGTGAACATTCCGTTCCGAAGCACTAACATACCTTCATCACCAGCATACGGTGTTTATATTCCACAGCTTATACTGTCGTGCTTGCAGTGAATACGACACTTTGTCAGTAGAGCTAAGTTGCTGTCTGAAAAACTGCTTTCCCAGGGTAATGTTCAGCCATTGTTAATATCATCACTACAGAAGTTTCATAGTCTTCATCACGATTTGATAGACCTTAATATAAATTTTCACTCTCGAAAATGAGACTGGACATTTTCCAATAGAGTTCAGTGTTCTATACCGGATTGACTAACACCGAATTCGACCCCTTACCTGATTTTCCGCTTATTGAATGACGGGTGCCGTGCACGGAGCAGATCATGCTTACCCTTCCGGAGCAGTTGATGATGCTCCTTGTCCATTCAGGGAGTTCACACTCCTTGTGTTTATTAGTGTTGTCTTGTGCATTTTGTGTTGCCCTGTTTTTGTTGTCGTGTATTTTTTCCATAATGATTGTAGCTTTTAATTACCATGTGTTTGATTTACGAGATTTTATTTATCCCTTCGGTTTGTTGCTTTGGTATTCGTTCAACGTTCTTCCAATATTGCAACATAAATCCAAACAGATAAAATGGTCAATTCTGTAATACAGTACTTCGGTTTTGGCCCGAAAACCGATTTATATTTTTTTTATATTTTATACAATTCTGAAAAAGTGTAAAATTTAATTTAGGAGTATCTCCTGTCCTTGGCCGGTTCTCAGATTTCTATTTATATACTTTTGTTGTTTTTTTTCACTCGTGTTTTGATTTGTGTGTTTCTTATGTTTTTGCTTGCTCTGCACTGACGAGACATAATATCATATGCATAGGTAACTTCGGTGTTTATTATATTCTGAAATAAAAACTGGTACACAGTGTCATTGAATTTCATTCCTGTAACGGGGGGTGCCGCGCACTTTTACTATTACCAGACAGTTCATATGAATCACCTTGAAAAGTTTCAAATTTGTTTTGTTAAATTCACTGTGATCTGTCCAATTATATCTCTGTCCTTCTCAAAGAACGGCCGTTCTACGGAGACCACATATGTTAAATTATGGCAATTTTACATATATATTATATTTATATATACTCTATATTCTTTCATTGCTCATTTCATCAAACACTTTTTTATTCGAAAATTATTTTTAAAAGTTTCGAAGATTCGAACAAAGAACGGACTGACAGACTGACGGACTAACGGAGTGCAAACCTATAGCCCCCTTCAGCGTAACCGGTAAGGGACTAATAACCAAGAAATAATATCATCAAAAAAGTTTTTACATTTAGCGGAATTATTTTTTTACATTTATGGTAAAAGAAAAGTTTTTACATTTCGCGGANTTTTTTTTTACATTTATGACAAGTTGATTTTTACATTTATAACAACAGGTTTTACATTTAGCGTAAGTTTTACATTTAGAGTAAGATTTTTTTTACATTTATGACCGTTTTTACATTTATGACCGTTTTTACATTTAAAGGTCCTACACCATCTACACAAAATTTACACACTTACAATTTGACTTTTTATTTTAAACGAAAATATACGCATCAGAGAAGTGGTCTTATTTTATCTGACACTTCAGGTTATATTTCTGTTAACATGCTTTTTTCCCTTTAAAAATATTGATGGGCTAAAAAGAGTTAGGTCCAGTTAGGAAGGGTGTTAACTGGAAGTGATTCCAGCACAAAAAATATTTTTCTCCCTGTGTTAGGTTTGCGTAAATGTATCTTACTTGTTTTTGGATACTATTAAGGGTCTAGATACTAATAGCAGTCGATTTGATACTGAATCAACTTTGTAAACGTTGATTCACCTCTGTTGATCAGTTTATGGTTAACCGCCGTACTATTAATTCTTATGAATTATTTAATGCAGCTGACCAAATACTAAAGGACAAATACACTTGCGAGGGCTTTTCCATTCTTGAATATAGAGTGCAATAAGGTCACAGTAAGATTTTTTTCTTTTTTTTGGGGGGGGGGGGTTGTCATTTAGAAAATTATCTGCACAAAATATTAAAATCAAGTGTTAAACACACAGCTTATTACCTTATTTGGTAACAGCTAAACTTCACTAGTGGTTGTTAATACCTTTATAAATCCCGTTTAGGAACAAGTGAAACAACATTTTCATACAATAGCATAAATTAATTAAAGCGTGTAGTTATTATTGATTTCAGTTCAATACAGAGAATATAATAGCATTAAATATCGTGACATCTACACAGCTGTTTTAACATGGACTTACTAAATATCCAAATAAATTTGCATGAGCAATTGGCACATGATGAAACAAAAACAACCGAAGCTGCTATGCTCTTTTAGAATAAATACACTACTAAAAGTTTAGTATCGATCATTTATTTATGCAAGAATTTACAAATTGATGTTTAAAATGTAGCAAACAACAACAAAAACACTGCAAAATTGATACATACAGCTATGCACAAAAATAATTGAAACTGTTTATGAGAAAGAGTCATGTGAAATTAGTTAAATTTAATTGTTGAAACGAACTATATATATAGGGTCCTAATAAATAACTACACACCATATTAGGTCGATCAGTTATAAACAAAGACAGATTTTTAAAACTGTAATGAAACAATCGACATTTCTTTAAGGGTTCTGTCCATATTCACGTGTTTGCAGGGTCTCTGAACAAGTTGACGTTTTATTGGCGTTTCTCCAATGATATGAAAGTTTAAACTGGTAATGAACTCTTCGATAAATTTTCATTTTCAACATATGTTTAATAAAGCCCCGTGCTCTATCAAACCAAATCTATTCGGAAAACAGTTCGCGGTGTTTATCATTTATCATTAGAGAAAAATAGTAATGGTGCATTACATGATACCCCGACTTCAAGGTTAAAAGGGGCATAACTCCAGAACCCTATGTATCGCTGAAGAAAAAAAATTACACTTAGCCTGTGTTTTGTGGTAAACAACTTGCATACCAAGTTTGAAGACAGTAGGATATTTCATTCACAAGTTATCAGTCGAAACTCATAAAATTTGCAAAATTTCAAAGTTTCACGGGACATAACTCATGAACCCCTTTGACCTCTGAACCCCAAAAAAACTTGGTCTGAGATTTATAGTAAACAATTTACATACTAAGTTTGAAGACAGTATTTTATTTCGTTTTCAAATTATCCTTCGAAAACGCTAAAATTCTCAAAACTTCAATAATTTCAAGGGGGCATAACTTATGAACCTCTTGTACCTCTGAAGCCAAAATCGAACTTGAGCTCAGTTTTGTGGTAACAGCTGACGACGTTATGTTATTTCGTTCATAAGTTATCAATCGGAAACCTTCGGGGCGGACGGACGGACAGATGGACGGACAGACAAACGGACGGACTGAAAGATGGACGGACAGACAGACGGACGGACAAACGACTGAGGGTATCACACAATACCTCGCCACTACGTGTGGCGGGGTATAAAAAGATTACTCGACCTTATCCCGATTATTGTCATATTTTATCCACCCTCGATAGTTAAATTTTAAATTCCTAAATAGCCTCACAGTTAATTTTTTTTAATTTAATTTGGTCTAGTGGATGAAATATCGTAAAGAATGGAATCTATATTTTTTCAAGGTCTCGGAATATATTGTCGTTTCCATAGGAACTCTGTATTACTGACTACCTGTGAACCAAGGTTTTCTACAGTCATTCGATATCGAACATACAGGGTCAGAAAGTGGCGTTATATAACCAATCAAAGTTTAGAGAAATTTGATTTTAGCCTACCAATATACTCCCTCTTTAAAACAAAAAATAGCATGATAAAGTTTCGCAAACCTAATTATTTTTCCTTATCATTTTTACAACATTTTGAGTACAAAAAAGATGAACAAAAACTCACAAGCTTTAAACCTGTTGCTGGATTTACAGAACACAGAAATTATGCAAGGGAGATAATTTGATAAATGAATTTAACATAGATATCGCTAGAGAAATTAACATTTCCCAATTTATCTCTCTTATTTCCACGGTGACCCCTAATTTTTATTTTTTATATGTAAACTATATAATGAATTCAAAACACATGCAAAGTATGAACAAAATCCACAATAATTTTTTTTAGCTATCCGTTCATATAGTCATTTTCCCTAAAATCCCAAAATTTCCAATTTAATTTTTTGCGCTTAAATCCATGGTGACCCCCAATTTTATTTTACCATTTTGAACAATAATACAATTATGTTTCTATACAGAACATTTCACAAAATTCTATAATAGGAAAATTCTATAATAGGAAACTAATACCCTGAAGACACCTTAATAAAAGTTCAAATTTTAAGTGTGTAAATTTTCTGTAGATGGCCAAAGTTACTATTAACAGTAAATGAGGCTTTTAACAAAATTACCAAACAGTCTTGTCAGGATGCAAAAAGACAGAAGTTGCAAAATAACCGAAGAACTGTAAACACCAATGGTCCTGACTTGGTGTAGGCATTCAGTTCTACTGCGGTAGTATCCTGTAGCAACACAACAGCAATTGTTATTGAAAAGTTGAAGACAATGATTGAATGATTACTAAGCAAAACAGAATCTTTAATCACATTTCGGATCAAAACTTTAACTTTTTCCTCATGGAACTGATATCTAATAAAGAACTTTTTAATGATCGTACGAGAGACGTCTTTTTATTCCTCGATGAATGAAGCAGTCACGGAGACAACTTTGCATAATGAGAAAGTCCAAATAATTGATGCTCGATTTCCGAGTACCGAATCGACTGTGAAACATACAGTTTGTAAACAGGAGAAGAAACATATCACGATGCATGTTGAGGAAATTAATAATTTTGAAATTGAAGTCCTTTTGCCATAAATTTTATTGGTTTCGTCAAATTCGAGATGTAAGTCCAAACCAAATGTAGATCTTCTTATCTTGGATACACCAAGAACAACGATAAAAGCGTTGTTCCATTGCATGGTTTTACCATTTATTTGAAGAGACTCCGTCTCTTGTGAATTTACTTCATATCCTTTCGTTGTTTAAATAGTAGTTCCTGTTATGTCCTTTATCACTTTTTTGAAGATCCATTTAGCTAAAAATGCGTTATTAATGGAAAGAACATCATTACTGTGTCTGGAAGTATGGTATTACACGAACGAAAGTTAGCTTGCTGTGATTAAAAGGATTTAAAATAAATATTTTTATGCAATTCACGATTTTTTTAATAATCTGTGGATACAAAAAATGTACCATCATACTATATGTATACAATATATATTTTTCATGGAGAATGTATCAGATGTGAACCCAACATAACGTATAATGAACAACACCCTATTGGTGCGTTTTTTTTTGTTTTTGTTTTGTTTTTGTTTTTGTTTTTTTTTAATTGATGATGCAGATTATATATTATACAGTGAACTGTAAGCAAGCTTAGATCTGGGATGCTCCTTCAACAAATTATTTGTAAGCAAGCAACGTTTACTTTCAATGGCTTATCCAAAGCGATACTGTGGGACTCGCTAGTATTTGAGAGTTTAAGGGATCGACCATTTAACCTGAAGGGGGTTATGGTTTTTTCTGGTCAGAAAAGTTATTTCGCGCTACGCGCGAAAAAAATTATTTTATTTTTTCACGTGTATCGACAAAATATTTTTTTTCAAAATTAACATTATTTTTTTGGGCAGAAAGCCTCCTTCAGAATTTTTTTTTCATCAATTTGCCAGCCAAAATATTTTTTCACATAAAATCAGCTCCAAAATATTTTTTTAGAAAACCATAACCCCCCCCCCTTTCAAGTTAAATGGTCGGTCCGTTTTAAAATTTCACCTTACATAGATAAATAGATTTTTTTTTCTTTCATCACAGGTAGAGAATCATTTCTCCGTATCATTATGCCTTAAAATGATGTAAAAAGGTGATACCCATAAACCGGTTTAACCCTAACGCTGGCTTTTGCTAGTGCCGGTACGAAGTCCGGCTGTCCCGAGTTCCTATCGTTGTTTACGTTTGTCTTTTGTCTTATTTGTGTTTTTCTTGTGTAGTTCCCTGGCAGATTGTGGCATGTAATTATAATTTTCAACCATTTTAGGTGTTTCCTTTGTCCCTTTTATTTCATTTAAGTACAAAATTACAAAATATCTTTAACTTGAAAAGTTGTACCCATTTATTTGTTTCGTCTGTTGTATAAATCATTACAATGGAAGAAGGGTGAACGGTTTTGGAAAATGGAGGAATTGTGGTAAAAATTTTGGGAAACGGGAAAAATTACGAAATTGGAAAACACAACAGGTGGGAAGTGTGATAAACGCAAACAAGATCTCGAAGTGAGAAAAGGGGCCAACAACGTGGGAAATGGGAAAAAAGGTCCCAAAATGTAGGAAACAACGACAATAGAATACCTGAGGAAGTGATATCCAGAAGATATCAAAACTTTTAAAAGTATAAAATTGGCGATTTATTTGTCTTTACAAATACATCGTAGAAGCAAGCAAAGGAACACGCTTTTATTGTTGTTCATCTTAGTTCATCTTGGTCTTTTCTCTTTAGCGACGGATACCATAAAGTCAAGTATAAATTACTGGCTTCACCTATTAGAAGCAAAATCCAATACCCTTTTATATAATTCTTATAAAGAAAATACTTTACTTAAGAATAGTATGTGCAATTTAATTAAAAAGATAATAAATGAAATTGGATTTGAACATGTATGGTTAAACCAGTTCACTTTCTCCAAAAAGAAACTGTTGCACTCTGTCAGTAAAGTTGTCGAACAAAAGTTTATAAAATATTGGGAACAGTTATTAAATAATAACACAGATCTCATGAACAGAGGTCATGGAAATAAACTCAGAACATATAACAAAATAAAGAATATGTTCTGNATGGAAAAATATTTATTTACTGATTTAGATAAACAATCCATTGTTTCATTTATAAAAATTAGGATAAGTAATAGTATTCTTGAAATTGAAAGAGGTAGGTTCAAAAACATACCCCCAGACCAAAGAATTTGTAAGTTGTGTAATCTTGGCGTAGAAGATGAGTATCACTTTATTATAAAATGTGCTTCTTTACAGCAGGAAAGACTAGAACTTTATAACAACCTATCTTCAGTTATTCCTTCTTTTTCAAAATCCGACCAAGAAAAATTCAAATTTATTTTAACTAGTAATGATTTTGATATTTTTTGTAAAATTAATATAACAGGGGTTCATAAAATGTACAACTTGAACAAATATTTGAAAGAACATTTTACATAATAATTATTGAATGCTTTCTTATATGGTGTATGGGAGATAACTCGTACTTGGCTGTGATAGCACCATAAAACAATATTTAGAATAATTAATGCGTTAATTTTGCTGTCTTCTTTTGTTTTGTTATATATCTATGTAATTGATGATAGTTCAATGTTGGACTTTAATTTCAATAAAATTTACTTACTTACTTACTTACTCTTAGAGTCATCATGAGGCCTCCAACAATGAGCTTACTAATTCCTCGTGATAATAACAGAATTACCGAACAGAAATGTCAAGAGCCAAAGTCCATGAGGCAAAACGACAAAGCATGTGGAAACCACTGGAAAAACCGTCGACCACAATGGTCCTGACTTCGTACAACTATCTCAAAAGATTAGTGGGTTAAAGTGGTTTGATGGTGCGCCAAACCTCCCCTTCAGGACGGCCCTAGCACCGGTTTGAGTTCTTTGCTTAATGTCAAACAACCCTACATCCATGACTGTATCCCATGGATGCGAGACCGTCAACAAACATAAATTATACCGGCAAAGTGTCCTTACAATGATTTTCATCTGTTATCCGACAAAACCACTCTAGTGTCTCAAGCCTCAATTCATGGAATAAATGCAGGATAGATACAATTTAGGCAATCAATATTAGAGCAAAACTTACAAGTGAATTTGGTCTAGTTCGAGGTACAGGTGTAAGACAAACGCATTAAGAAGCAAGAACTAAGGAGATTTCTTCCGGATCTGTCATTCATTCATGCACAGGAAATTTTTTTAACCAATACATTTGATTTTTAAAGGAGATTTATAGCTTTCATAACGAGAAAGAATTTTATATCGGTGGATATCAACTAGAGTTATGTAATTTCAAATTCTAATATAGGAACAATGGAAACCATGACGACTAGCCATATGAAAATTTCCAATAACATAATGAGCGACTTCACAACAGTCTTTACGCTGAAACTGACGATGTCACAATATGTTCTGTGCACAAAAACGTCAGTAAATCTGAAGTAGTGGCTGCCGTTACCGTGTACACCATAGGTCCGCTCAGATCATGAAATGTCATATTGCTGAAGCTAGCGAACAATAGTAGCGAACAATAAGGAGGTTTACCTAAAAACCTCAAGATAACATCATATCAAAACGTACTAAAAACAAAAATTAAATGAAGAACGATAAAATCTACATAAAAAGCAGTAAAAAACAATGACTTTATCAGTTCTACTGTCGTATAAAGTACGATGGATACTACAAAATATTAATTCATCGAAAAGGAAAGGGCTTCCAACTTTGGGCCATTTTGGACTACTTATTAAGATTGCCCCGGGAACTTATGTCCGTGGTCGGCTACTTAGGACATCCTTCGACTGTTCTACGATTCGCTACCATAGAGTTGTCGTCCAAAATTTGGGTGTTTGGTACGGTTTTAGTTTTAAAGACCAGAAAGTGGGGGCTCTCAACTTTTGGCCTCTATTTGGACCACTTATAGAGATTGCCCCGGGTTTTAATGGCCGTCGTTTGTTACTAAGGACATCACTCGACCGTTCTAATGTTCGTTAACATAGGGTTGTCGTCCAAAATTTGGGGGTTTGGTACGGTTGAAGTTTAAAGACTAGAAAGAGGTGGGCTACCCACTTTGGGCTTCTATTTGGACCATTTATAGAGATTGCCCCGGATTCTAATGGCTGTGGATGTTTATTAAGGACATCGTTTGATCGTTCTACTGTGCGCAACTATAGGGTTGTCGTCCAAAATGTGGGGGTTTAGTTGAAGTTTAAAAACCGAAAAAAGGGGGAGGGATACCCACTATGGGACTCTATTCGGACCACTTATAGAAATTGCCCCGGGGTCTAATGGCTGTGGTCGTTTACTAAGGACATCGTTCGACCGTTCTACGATTCGATAATATAAGGTTGGTGTCCAAAATTTGGGGTTTGGTACGGTTTTCGTTTAAATGAGCAGAAAAAGGGTGGGGTGGGGGGGGGGGGGCTACCCACTGTGGGCTTCTATTTGGACCACTTATAAAGATTGCCTCGGGTCTCATAGCTGTGAACGTTTACTAAGGACATCGTTTAATCGTTCTACGGTGCGCAAATATAGGGTTGTAGTCCAAAATTTGGGGGTTTGGTATGGTTGAAGTTTTAAAAACCGAAAGAAGGGGAGAGCTACCCACTATGGGCCTATATTTTGACCACTTATAGAGATTGTCCCAGGGTCTAATGATGGTGGTCGGTTACTAAGGACATCCCTCGACCGTTCTACGGTTCCCTAACATAGGGTTGTCGTCCAAAATTTGGGGGTTTGGTACGGTTGAAGTTTGAATGACAAGAAAGAGGGGGCTACCCAGTTTGGGCTTCTATTTGGACCATTTATAGAGATTGTCCTGGTTTGAAGTTTCCACTTGACCTGAGTTTTGTGGTGAACAACTTGCATACAAAGTTTGAAGACCTTGTGTTATTTCGTTTACAAGTTATCAGTCGGAAGCCCTAAAATTCACAAAATTTCAAAGTTTCAAGGGCATAACTCCAGAACCCCTTGGACCTCTGAACCCGGTCTAATGGTCGTGGTCGGTTACTAAGGACATCCCTTGACCGTTCTACGGTTCGCTAACATAGGGTTGTCGTCCAAAATGTTAGGGTTTGGTACGGTTGAAGTTTGAATGACTAGAAAGCGGGGGGCTACCCAGTTTTGGCCTCTATTTGGACCACTTATAGAAATTGACCCGGGGTCTAATGCCCGTGGACGTTTACTTAGGACATCGTTTGATCGTTCTACGGTGCGCAAATATAGAGTTGTCGTCCAAAATTTGGGGGTTTGGTACGGTTGAAGTTTTAAAAATAGTAATGGTGGATTACACGATACCCCGCCACGTTTCACAAAATTTCTAAGTTAAAAGGGGCATAACTCCACAACGATGTGTACCGCTGAACCCAAATTATACGAGGCCTGTGTTTTGTGGTCAACAATTTTTATACCATGTTTGAAGACAGTATGTTATTTCACTCACAAGTTATCAGTACAAAACCCCAAAATTTGCAAAATTTCAAAGTTTCAAGGGGCATAACTCCAGAACCTTTTGAACCTCGGAACCCAAAATCGAACTTGCAAAGTTTGAAGACCTTGTGTTATTTCATTCACAAGTTATCAGTCGGAAACCCTAAAATTTGCAAATTTTCTAAGTTTAAAGGGCCATAACTCCAGAACCCCTTGGACCTCTGAACACAAAATCGAACTTGACCTGAGTTTTGTGGCGAACAACTTGCATACCAAGTTTGAAGACCTTGTGTTATTTCGTTCACAAGTTATTAGTCGGAAACCCTAAAATTCACAAAATTTCAAAGATTCAAGGGCATAACTTCAGAACCCTTTGAACCTCTGAACCCAAAATCGAACTTGACCTGAGTTTTGTGGTGAACAACTTGCATACAAAGTTTGAAGACCTTATGTTATTTCGTTTACAAGTTATCAGTCGGAAGCCCTAAAATTCACAAAATTTCAAAGATTCAAGGGCATAACTTCAGAACCCTTTGAACCTCGGAACCCAAAATCCAACTTGACCTGAGTTTTGTGGTGAACAACTTGCAAATCAAGTTTGAAGACCTTGTGTTATTTCGTTTACAAGTTATCAGTCGAAAACCCTAAAATTCGCAAAATTTCAAAGTTTCAAGGGGTATAACTCCAGAACCCCTTGGACCTCTGAACCCAAAATCGAACTTGACCTGGGTTTTGTGGTGAACAACTTACATACAAAGTTTGAAGACCTTGCGTTATTTCGTTCACAAGTTATCAGTCGGAAGCCCTAAAATTCACAAAATTTCAAAGTTTCAAGGGCATAACTCCAGAACCCCTTGGACCTCTGAACCCGAAATCGAATTTGACCTGAGTTTTGTGGTGAACAACATGCATACCAAGTTTGAAGACCTTGTGTTATTTCGTTCACAAGTTATCAGTCGGAAACCTTCGGGGGACGGACGGACGGACGGACACACGACTGAGGGTATCACATAATGCCTCGCCACTTCGTGTGGCGGGTATAAAAACCGAAAAGTGGGAAGGCCTCCTATTTGGACCACCTATAGAGATTGACCCGGGGTCTAATGGCGGTGGTCGGTTACTAAGGACATCGTTCGACCGTTCTACGATTCGATAACATAGGGTTGTCGTCCAAAATTTGGGGGTTTGGTACGGTTTTCGTTTAAATGACCAGAAAGAGGGGGCTACCCACTATGGGCCTTTCTTTGGACCACATATAGAGATTGCCCCGGGTCTTATGGCCGTGGTCGTTTACTAAGGACATCGTTCGACCGTTCTACGATTCGATAACATAAGTTTGTGGTCCAAAATTTGGGGTTTGGTACGGTTTTCGTTTAAATGACCAGAAAGAGGGGGCTACCCACTATGGGCCTTTATTTGGACCACATATAGAGATTGCCCCGGGGTCTAATGCCCACGGATGTTTACTAAGAACATCATTTGATCGTTCTACGGTGCGCAAATATAGGGTTGTCGTCCAAAATGTGGTGGTTTGGAACGGTTGAAGTTTAAATTACTAAAGAGGGGGAGGGCGACAAACTATGGACCTTATTTGGACCACTTATAGAGATTACCTGGGAGTCTAATTGCCGTCGGCGCTTACTGAGGACATCTGTCGACCGTTGTATGGTACGCTTACATAGGGTTGTCGTCCAAAATTTGCAGACTTGGCACGGCTGAAGTTTAAATGACTGAGCTAGGGGTGTGGGCTACCCACTTTGGGCCTCTATTTGGACCAATTATAGAGATTGCCCCGGGGGCGGTTACTAAGGACATCCTTCAAAAAATCTACGGTGCGCTAACATAAGGTTGTCGTCCAAAATTTGGGGCTTTGGTACATTGTACGGTTGATGTTTAAATGACCGGACAGAAGGATGCTACATACTTTGGGCCTCTATTTTGACCAATTATAGAGATTGCCCCGGGTTCTAGTGGCCTTGGGCGGTTACTAAGGACATCCTTCAACCAATCTACGGTGCGCTAACATAAGGTTGTCGTCCAAAATTTGAGGGTTTGGTACATTGTACGGTTGATGTTTAAATGACTGGAAAGAAGGGGCTACCTACTTTGGGCCTCTATTTTGACCATTGATAGAGATTGCCCCGGGTTATGATGGTAGTGCTCTGTTAATAAGATTATTTCTCTATTTCTTTACCGTTCTACGGAGCGATAACATAGGATTGCAGTCCAAAATTTGGGGGTTTGGTGCGGTTTTAGTTTAAATGACCAGAAAGAGGAGGGGGCTACCCAGTTTGGGCCTCTATTTGGACCACTTTTAGAGATTGCCCCGGGGTCTAATGGCGTTGGGAGAACCTTCAGTGAAACTGGAGGCCAAAAGTTTATGAATCCAAATAAATTAGACCGTGGAGAGGATTGAAAGTTGTAAGTCTACAAAGCGATACCAAATCTATCTCAATATATCAAAGGGTACCTAATTAATGGGGTAAACAAATTAGTTTTTCTCCAGTCCATAAATTTAAGACAGAAAATTTTAATCAAAATGTATCACATGATGTCATGCCAGTATCGAAATGCTGAAGACTGGGCTTGTAATACCCCCGAGGAATTTCAGTCCACCAACAGTGGTATCGACAAAGTGGTTGTAGGAGTATAAAAGATACCAATATTAATTAAGGGTGTCAGACAGCTGTTTCTGGAATAACATTCATCATTATCAGTGACGGTCAAGGCGAAAAGTGTGGGCTTCAAATAAATCAGACTTTGAAGAGCATTGAATTCCAAAAGTCCACAAACTGATACCAAAAAAAAAAAGGATGTCCATGCAATGAGGCAGATAGAACTAAGTTTTTACTTGACTTATAATAATATTTTGCAGAAAGACATAATGGGTATTTTTTATGACGGACAAAATCTTCATTTCAGGGTCTGAGTTTGATTATCTTTCTTCAAACTGAAATTGAAGAACTAAGAAAGACTACTTGTATGCAAGTGCTAGCAGTTGAATTGCAAAACAACAATTCGTATCAATAATGGTCTACACGCGTAATAAGTCAGTAATCTAGGCTATAGCCTGTTGCTCGTTCATAAAAGTAAACGGTAACATGGTTACCGAATCTTTATCTGTTATTACATTCGTTTCTTTTTCTAAATGTACTTTCCAGCCCTACCAATTTACGCATTGTCTACCGCCTAATTTTTTGTGGCTGTGTTCTACCGCGTTTATTTGAATTTAAAATGGGATAATTATCTTAATTGTGGAGAAATGATAACATGGGTAACACACAATGACTGAGTATCTTTGCATATATTAATTTACTTGAGTCATGACGTCAATTTGCTTTGTATTGTTGTTTGAAGACTGTTACATAAACAATATTGCAATTATTTTCTTTAAATTACTTCATAATCCACCATTTTGTGCTAACCTTTTTTCCATTTGAAGTTGACCTACGGCAATCGATTGCTTTCCATTTATATATATATACATTTTTTTATTAACACTGTCTAAAATCTACCTAAAAGACTACAGGGATAATAGCGAGGGCTCCGCAGCTCACTGAGAACACGGAACCCATGTATGTGGAGCCTGGAGCACAGTTAGGTAAAACCCGGAGCCAAATGAGCGGAGCCCGTAGCCCAAAAGCATAAAAAACATACTTTATATGATTATGATTTAAGGTAGATAGATAGTAATATTCATATACATGAGATTTTGTTGTAAGTCGGCACAATTGGAGAACCAATCATACTTACCCAAAATCTGTAATAAAAAGTATGGGTCACCATGCTTGCTTTTTCTAGAATTGAGATCAAATTTTGCTCATTTTTAGCCATTTTTACACCCAAGTTTATATAAAATGCACGGGGAAAATATAGATAGGCAATTTTTAGCTTAATAGAAATGAACTTTTTATCCATGAGAATTTGATGTATTTTTGTGACCAGATAGTTTATGATGTAATTTATTGGTTACAATAAAAAATGAATATGTCACCATGCTTTTAACTGAGATATTTTACAAAGTTTCCAGTTTAAACATTATTTACGGGAAAAGGGAGTTAATTCGCGGCAAAGTAAAGGAAATATGACGTTTCACATCTGTCATTCAATTATGACGTCACAAAGGAAAAGCCGTCAACTTACTGTTCCGGCCCGAAAATCAAACCTACCCCGTATCCGACTCTTCACTTTTCTAATGCGCGTTTGAATTGCGCAGCGCAACAGTGTCTATCTACCTTCATATATTAGTATCATTAGTAGTAGAACGGGTTACCCTAGACGAAAATTTCGTAGTGCATTCTTTGTAAAATATTTTGTTGGTGTGATTTTGATAATTTTTCATGACGTCACAATTAAGTTGACCTTTGACCCTGGGTGTTGCTAAAAATAGAATTCAATGCCGACCGTAATCCTAACTCTACCCTAACCTCTAACCCCTAACCTTTACCCTAATTCTGATCCTAGCCCTAATTCTAACCCTAACCCTAACCTATTATTGTAGTACTTTTCGAGTATTCCTTTAGTATAAGAGTTATTTCCCCTTTTCCTTAACTCTAACCTATTATTGTTGTGATTCAGTATTTCCTTATTATAAGAGATATAAGAGATATTTCCATTTCCCATAACCCATAACCCTAACCGTAACCCTAACCTTTAGTCGTAGTGTTCTTAAATACTGTTGAATAATAACTGATATACCACGACTTACTCTTACCCACCCAACCCTAACGAAATTCTCGGAGTGTCTTCTATCAGGTCATCTTTCTATAACTCTAGCCCAATTTGCTACGACAATTGCTCATTATTATAGCATTTCCTTATTATTAGAGTTATTTCCCATTCCCTAACGCTAACCCTAACCAATTGTTGTACTACTTTTTATTTTATAATATTTTCTTATTTGAGTTATTTCCCTTTTTCATAACCCTAACCTTAGTTGCTATGAGAACTGACCAATTTTGTTTTTACCATTATTGTGCTGATATCATCTAATATTGTATCAACTGAGACTCTTTAAAAAAAAACACTCGGCGTTTATCCTGACTTGTGACAGGTAGAGTTATAGGTCGCATTCACTTTTTTTTTTTTAATTTTTTTTATTTTTTCTTCCTTTTTTGTTTCTTTTTTGATTTTTTTGTTATTTTTTTAATATATATATAAATATACATATATTACAATATTTACAATACTTCATAATACAATACAATAGGTCTTGTACTTTAGTCCTTCATGACTACTCGTTTCTCAAATACAATTCTATAGTCTTTGTTCTGGTTGACAGTTAGTACATGTAGTTTGAAATTGTCTCGCATAATTTTAACGTCATCTCTCACCGTTCTAACATCGTTTTTATCGTAAATCACCATATCCTTGATCGCATCAAAGTTGATTGTCTGACTGTTTTTGAAGTTCAGTGTCAATCCTTTTACTTTACATACATTTCATTTTGTTCTGACACTTTATACCATAATTTTTGCGTCCACCAGTTACAAACTCGGAAATCTGGTTTCCAGCCACTTCATCTGTATGGTCTCCTAAATAATGTCCTGTCATCTGTATATTGACATTGATTGGTTTCAGCACAAGTTTGACACAAAGTAAACAGCAATAAACAGCAATTTTTTTGATGATTTTAACTGGTAATATCGGAATGTAAAGTCCTCTAGGTGGCAATACTTTGCATTTGATTAATCCTTTCTATTTCTGTATATTGTCGAATTGTTCAGTGATGATGTGTGGATATCCCAATGGTATCTTTCCAGTTTTATTGATGAACGGATATAACGACGTCACATCGGAATAATCGATGAGTCCACCATTAGATGTGTACTGCCAAACCTGGCATATTTATTCTCTTAATTTATTTTATGGAACTTTATCCGTCAGTTACACAGTTACATTCATTGGTTTTACCTTTTTCTTTTTAGCGGACTATTCTTAGAACATTCATTATTCTCCCAGTTGGCGTTCCGTAATTTTATACATTCAGCTTCCTTTTCACGCTGAGACAAGAACATCAACGGACGTCTTTTCCACGAAGTTCACTTGTATTTGTGGTAAACCACGATCTTTTTACCGTACGTTTCCAAGTAAATGTTAGAGCTGAACTAGTGTAGTTGCCCTAGCCCCGACCTACACACCTCAGTTGGTTTTGATATTTGATTAGGGGTTAAGCTAGCTGTTGCCCAGGGGCAGCATAGTAAAAAGATCACAACCTACCAGCGAGTGAAGCTTCGGGAAGCACTGTACTACACGTCACAATTGTGAGAGCATGTCAGCCACTGACGATAAAGCAAAAGGGGTACCCCAACCCGGGAGACCAAGGACACTCCAACTTATGAGGACACGTTCCCATCGGGCACCAGCCCAGAGACAAACGATATTCCAACTACGGTGGGCCTTTCCGCATCTATGACACGTAGTCTTACAGAGAGGGGCGAGGAAGCCTACGTTCAGAGAAAAGCGAAGTCCTGCGAAGACCGAGAGCTGCTTTGGTCAATGAGCAGCGCTTTGGCGCAGGAGACTCGTGATGCGCCATCAGAGGTGATTGGGGTCCTGGAGCTGGAACAAAACATCGTCCAAGCAAGATATAGAAAGCTGGACGATGAATATCTTGCGTTCCTGAAAGCCCAGACAACAGACATGTCCATACAAGAATTGGAGGTAGCTACCCCGGTAGTTGAAATCCGACACCGCATGTATGAGACAGTCATAACAACTTTACGGGGTGTTAGCCAACCCCAAGATAACGAATCATTGAGTTCAAAATACAACCGTAGCGAAACCAACTCGCAAGGATCCAAGGCTTCCAGTTTGGCCAGGAGGTCACGAGCAAAACCTGACGCTGCAAAGGCCGTGATTGCATTTGAACAGAAAAAAGCATTGATGGTTCAGGAAATCGTAAAGAAGGCACAGGAAGCCGAACAAGAAGCCGAACAAGAAGCCGAAAGAAAGGCAAAAGAAGCCAAACAAAAGGCCGAGAGGATTGGGAAAGAGGCCGAACGACAAGCCCAGTATGGAGCCGAACTCAAGATACTGGAAATGCACAAGGAAGCAGTCAAACTTGACGCAGAAGCCCGTGCATATGAATGAGACAAAGACGAGGACGGAGGATCACATGAATTTCCTGACGAAACCGAAAACCCGCTAAAAAGAGTCGTAGACTTTGTAAATACCCATTTACACAACATTTCCGAGCACGATTGGACTGACGAAAATTATTGAATTACCGGAAATAATCCCGTGACAACTGTTACTCAAACAGTAACTCATAGTGCTCTTACTGACCAACAGCAACCTGAATTTACAACTCCTGTAAGGACCACTACTGTAAGGTTTAGCCAACAACAAGATACGGAAACCCAACATGGCTATAGCGGGTATCCACGCATCACTTCAACACCGTATCCACATCATCAACAGCATGACGATCACGGTACCCAACCTGTGCAATCACGTTTGAATCGGGAAGCTCCCGAATTTAGACTACCGTAAATTGGGAAATTTTGGATGTAGTTTTATTTTGGCGTATTTGGCACCTACATTCAAAGTGCCAAAATAAAACACACCAAAATTTATAATGCCCCAAAATTGGAAACTCCAAACATAAGATGCCTTCTTTTTTATCAGAATCATAAATCTCCGGTTTTGTCGTGCTATTTACGTTTATATAACATCATCCGTTTCGTTATTGATTTGTAAATTTGCTAACGGTATCGGTAAGTACAATTTAGTAATAATCAATACATAAAGATATGTCCTACTGCAGTTGAAATGAATAAAAACTAAACCTTGTAGTAGTTGTCTAATTTTTCCCCGGGCAGGGTAGATTTTCCTTTATTCTCTGTAAAATTTAATCCTCAGTTTGTGATAACCCGTACATGAAGGGTCGAAATGTCGTCAAAGTCAATTTTAAACTTCTTTAAACCAAAGGAAAAAGACTTACTTCTGGATTCTACTAAAGTCGATAAACGGACTGCCGGTTTGTGCAATGATGAATTATGCAAAGTGTATACACCGAACTCTGATCAAAAGAAAAGGGGGAGGTTCAACATTCTGTCGTCTGTTGACAAAGCAGAAGTCGAAAGATATCAATCCCAACACTCAACCCCACAGACAATTTATCACTTCAAGGACAGATTTGATTTAAAACCTACGACTGTCAGGAACTTTAAGACAAAGTATGTCAGAGAAATATCGAAAAAAACGCAAGTTATTCGATGACTCGGATTCCGACATCTTGGAAATAGTGCCTCTTAAGCGAGGGAGGCCTCTCTTGTTGGGAAGTGAGCTGGATAGTAAAGTGCAAACACTTATTAACGAACTCAGAAATAAAGGTGGAAATATAAATAAAGAATAGTAAAAGCACTTGCAAAAGATGTTGTTTTGTCAAAAGACCGGACTTTACTGCGTGAAAATGGCGGTGGCATTGAAATAACAAGAGATTGGGCTTTGTCAATCATGAAACGAATGAATTTGGTTAAACGACGTGGAAATGAGATCAAAGACTTTGATGAAAAAAGACTAAATTTTTGAAGGACATTAAAACAGAGGTTGATAAGCATAAAATTCCCCTCAACTCATAATAAACTGGGATCACACCGGTATCTAGTTCCAGTAAGTCGATGGACGATGGCAGAAAAGGGCAGCGACAAAGTTGAAATTATTGGCTTGGACGATAAAAGAGAAATTACAGGTTAGCTAATATTAAATTAATTTTAATCAATTTTATATCATATTTCTAATATTGAGTTGTTTTTTAATCACTAAGGTTTTGTTTACATAAGACGGTCTTTTTTACCCTTTCTAATTGTATATTAAAAAATTAAACAATAGGGATTCAAAGTTGACAGATTTATTCACACCTCTAAAATTACTGTTATATGTGCATGTAATAAATCATCCATTACAGTTGTAGATCAACATTCTAGACTACGCCAATTACCTGTCCACTGTGTAATCCACATTCAGTTTTGCATTAATTATGTGTCAGTTATATATTATAAATAATACAAATCCGAAATTACTGAATAATTTTTGTTCTTTTGATGCAAGAACTACATACCAGTACACACGATTTTACAGTAGTAACTATTAATTCATATTTTTTTGGTGTGATGGCTGGGTCACTCAGTGGAGACATTCTACCCCCACAAGTAATATACCAAGGAAAAACCGATCAGTGTCATGCAAAGTTCAACTTCCCTAAAGATTGGCACATTACTCACACCGAAAATCACTGGGCAAACACTACTACTTCATACGACTATGTGGATAACATTATCACACCTTATGTACTTGACATTAAAGACAAACTTGATCTGCCGTTCGGTCAGAAATCACTCATTCTGTTAGACTTTTTAGCGCACAATTAGGTGAAGACTTCAGAAGCTATATGTTGTCTAAAAACTTGGTCTATGTGTATGTTCCTGCTAATTGTACATCAAAACTACAACCAATGGATCTTAGTGTTCAAAAATGTTTAAAAGATCGGATGCGAGAAGCGTTTGAAGACCATTATGCTGAGAAAGTCGCCACAAGTTTGAAAGACAAGACTGACATCAACATAGATCTGACAATGTCAACATTAAAGCCTCTAAGTGCAAAATGGCTTGTTTCCGCTATTGACTACTTGAAATCCAATCGGAGAATCGTTTTTAACGGGTTTCATAATGCGGGAATCGCAGAGTATTTGGGATTTGACTTCGACCCAGAAAGTGTTCAATTCATTTTAATGTTTAATGTTGAAGTGACAAGTCACGATGTGTTAGCATATTGAAATGTGCGATTGTAGAGATTCTTAAAACTGGGATTTCATATAATTGTCTTTTTAATGTGTCTTATAAAAAAAATATTTTTATGCCTTTTTACATACCCGGTACCGGTAGATGTTTCTTTCCACAGTTTCCTGTCCTTCACGAAACAAAGCACCAAACAAAGCACCAAAATAAAACACAACGGTTATGACAAAATGCCAAAATTAACCACACCAAAATAAAACATGCACAATTTAGCAAATAACCGCCAAAATATCCCTACACCAAAATATCCCAATTTACGGTAGCAACACCAGTTACTCCAGGGCAGACCTTTAATACTTTTAGACAAGGGTATAGTTTTCCAAGCCAGTCAACCGGCCATCAGCCTGATAATCAGTTACAGCTATGACAAACTTCATGCTGCGAAAGGAACTACTCTTGAAAAGTTTGACAACCTTCAACGAGAAGCCAGAGTCTTATCATATGCGGAGAGCAAACTTTGAGTATGTTGCCCACGAGCTCCAGATATCAGCTAAGGGACAACTAGATCTACTGGTCCAATATCTTGGACCGGAGTCCTCAGAATACGCACATAGTTTGCGTAACTCGACGACCAAAGACCCCACAAAAGGTTTGGATACACTGTGGAAAATGCTCGATATCAGATACGGTTCTCCGGTGATGGTGGAACATTCATTAAAGAAAAAGTTAGACAGCTTTTCAAAGATAACGAATAGAGAACCGAAACGCCTAATCCAGTTGTCAAACATTCTGACAGAAATCGAATATACCAAATTGAAACCCCGATTTCAGAACCAACTTGCTTATTTTGATTCAACGTCGGGAATAAATCCCATTGTAAGCAAATTGCCATATGGGTTACAGGACAAATGGTGGACAAGGTCGTCAAAGTACCAGGCCAGACATCACGTAGAGTTCACTCCCTTTACGGAATTCTCCGCATTCATTAGGGAGATGGCTGAATTCAAAAACAATCCAGCTTTCAACTATGACTTTGAACCAGCTGTTACAAATCAAAGAAGGAGTACGGCGGGGAGACCCC
>MJUU01071142.1:21992-47813 GCA_002080025.1 Modiolus philippinarum
ACGCCAGAAATTGTGGATGCTTATCCGCACTTAAAAAGTTTAAGACGTCACATATTACCAGTTGATGAGGCCTGTGAAATCATGTTACTCATCGGTTTAGACTTAATTGAAGCTCACCACATCAAAAGGAGCATTTATGGATCAATCAAGGCACCGTACGCACAACAGTTAAGGCTAGGATTGGCTATTTTTGGCGAAACCTGTCTTGACAAACAACGCATCCCCCAGGAAGTGAAAGTAATGAGGACCCATGCACCTCCAACCATCGTGTAGAGCTTCTATTCATGCCAGAGTGGGTTTGAAAGCAAAGATGACCCGATCTCAAGACATAAGCCAGAAATATTTGTTCAGACCAAAAACGACGAGAAGATCGCTATGTCCAATGAAGATAAGGTTTTTATGAAGACTATGGACCTGGAGTTCACACGGAACTTTGATGGGAATTGGGAGGCGCCATTCCCGTTCAAGCCAATAAAACAACTTCTTCCTGATAACAGGCCACAAGTAGCCAGAAGGGCATAATTGTTGGACATCAACTTAGCCAGAAATCCCGCAAAGAAGGAACATTTCCTTGAGTTCATGGATAAGATACTAAGTAACAACCATGCGGAGATTGCACCTCCGTTACTTTAAGATGAAGAACGTTGGTATTTGCCATTGTTCAAGGTATACCACCCCAAGAAGCCCGAACAGATCAGAGGCGTCTTCGACTCGTTAGCAAAGCATGATGTTGTATCGCTCAACGATGTAATGCTCACCGGACCCGACTTGACTAATAGTGTATTGGGTGTCCTATCAGGTTTCGGAGAGAAATGATTGGTATAACTAGTGATATACAGCATATGTTCCACTGCTTCATAGTGCGGGAAGATCACCGGAACTATCTTTGTTTCTTCTGGCATGAAGACAACAACCTTGACAAGGACCTGATTGGGTACAGGATGAGAGTACTTGTGTTCAGGAACAGTCCATTCCCAGCCGTGGCCAAACTAGGCCTCAGAAAAACAGCCAAGGCAGCAGAAGAAGAGTATGGAAGTCACGGGACAAACTTCTTTACCAGGGACTTTTATGTAGACAACGGTTTGACCTCATGTCCAACATCGGAAGAGGCTATTAAGGTCATGAAAGATACACAGGACGCCCAAAAGAAATACGGGAACCTACGTCTTCCCAAAGTAGCATCTAACAGTCTTGAGGTAATGGGAAGTTTCCCGTCAACTGACTTTAACATCTAATCTGAAAGATTTGGATCTTGACGCAGATGAAAAACCATGTTACCGTATACTTTTATGAACGAGAAACATGCAATGCGATAGCCTAGAATACCACACTAGTCATTCGGCTAATCGGGTGAAATGTCCGTTAATTTTGTTTAACATCTGGTTACAACGGCGAAGATGGAGTTAATTGGAATAGGCTACGGGTCAGTTGAGAGTAAATTTCAATTTATGTCTTTAATTTTCTTGATAAATTCGATTTTAAGTTTATAAATAATCGTTATCTAGTAAAATGCGTTTGTCTACCAGTCCGATTATCATTACGATAGCGTAAGCGGTCACAGTTTTTAACATACGTTTCAAAATATTGTCAGAAAACTAAAATGCGATGATGTATTCTAGTACAATTTTGACAACAAATTCTACAAATATCAATCAGAAAGAGATATTTGTTCGGAAAAAGGTTTATTTTTGTACTAGACACAAGATCTAATGTAGAATAGCTTAACTGTAGGCACTCAAGTATTCTTTTGTACTAGACACAAGATCTAATGTAGAATAGCTCAAGTATTCTTGTTCATTTTAAAGTGTTAAAAATGGTTATTACAAATTTTTTTGTCCGTTAATAAGTTGGTTACAATTTAAAAGACAGTTAATGAGTATGTAGGCGGCAATCTTCGAATTATCACTTTTCAAGTTCGCACCTCATCCAAATGACAGCAAGTTTGTTTAACACTGGACCTTAAGGAAAAACACAAACATTTCTTCTTTTGCAATCTGGCAAAAAGAAGCAACCCGGTGATTTAGTTGGCCTTTAAAATGTGTCTTGAAAGTCTTCACCTCATCCTGGATGGCTATAGTGTTGGATATTTAAAGGACTATTATTCTTTATGTAATGATTGCTTTTATCTATTTCATGTTTGTGATGTTTTGTATGTATTGGAATCAATCCTATGTATATTGGATTTAACTAAATACAAATTCTGCTCTGTTCTAGATGGCTACCAACAGAAAATATTAACGTTGGACTCTATTTAAAAAGCTAGCACAACGATTTTCTCCGCCGAAACTGCATGAATAATTGGAACCAAACTTATTGAAAATGGTCTTTTGTTTTCCCGTATTTTATAGATTTTAATTTAGATAGCAACCACCAGGGATCTCCTCTGATACTACTTCATCACACTTGACCACTGTTAAAAGATGTTTGTCGGGTTTGCACTGTAACCAAGAGTGCCACCGGTTAAAACATTATTTTTATTTGACCATATAAAAAGACATTCAGAGATCTTCTTCCTTAATATACTTTTGCCCATTTGATACCAAACTTGATCATAATAATTTTATATTATTGCGTAAATAAGTCACAAACGTCTGAGTAAGTCCATTATGGTCTACAATGGAAAATATAGCTTAATGTTGGGCAGTATGGGAATACTTCCAATGATTCTCAAGATGTCTTAGATGATACCTTCATTGAAATCTCCTTCAATCCACTTTTAACTTGTATTGCTTAAAGAGTTCCCTTCAAAATGATTCCTAGCAGATCAGCAACTCATCAAAGATAATCACCAATATGATCAAAGTTTAGCATTGGAAAAAACCTTCCATATCTTCTCTGATATTACTAATCCGTAGTTATAAACAAACAGTCACAATGTTCTTCAGCACTCAAACAAAGTGACTACTGTGATTGGTTGTGGATTAATAAATTAGCTATTTTCTGCTCGTTGAGACTCTGTATAAAATAAAGAGAAATGGACGTACTGTTGCAAGAAGATGCTTATGGTGGCTTGTTTGTGCCATTTTGTATTTTCGTTTTTTTTTTTTTCGTTGTGTCGACTTTTCGGAGCGAAAATGCGCACATAAGCGGGGTGAAAAGGCGCAAAGACGCAAGTTAGTCTGGCGAAAAGATGAAAACACTCAAATTAGCGGGGCGAAAAGACGACAAACTAAAACCCGCTTATTACAGACCTTAGGCTGTCGTCTTTCTGTCGTCTTTTCGTCATTTCGGGACGAAAAGACTCAAATTAGCTATATGAAGAGACGACATTTTGCAAGACGAAAAGACTACAAAACGAAAAGACGACAAATTAAGGTAACTAATTAGCGGTTTATAATTTGTCGTCTTTACGTCTTTTCGTCTTTTCGGAAAGAAAAGGCGAAAAGACGAGATGGCACGAACGAGCCACCATAGTTCAGTAATTGTGTAATTACCCCCATTTAAAAAGTTTATTTTGAATGTGACTATGAGCTTTTTCGATTCTGTGGACTTCTAAAGTCAGTATAATAATAATTCAAGTGCAACGTGCACCACTTTTCATTGATTATTAACTAGACATTGGAATGGCATCTTAGAATGAACTTTTGTTGACTAGGGAACCTCTAAAATCAGAAAATGAATATATCATACAGTTCTCGATAATGGACACCTGACTTCCTGAAAGTTAAAATCTATCAAAGACTTATTTTCGGGTCTGTGGACTTCTAATTTCAGAAATATGATATTTCAAGTAAAAGGTACACAAAATGATTACATGTACCTATTAGTTGGGTTGGAATATGCAATCAATTATTAAAGACCCGGTTAACATTTTAAATACCGAAGTTACTGTTAAATGTAGTTACTGCAGATGGCTATTCCGACAGCTTATTCTTTTTTCAGTGCAAATCAAATCAAAACATATGGAAGACTATTAACCGAAAGATGCTGTACAACTAAAAACTTGTTTTTTTAATATTCTAAAATTTAGTTGGAAGCTGACTTACAAATTCAAATGCAGATGAAGATACCAACAGACGACACAGGAAAACGACCAAAGATAACGGATAATAACCCTTGTTTCGAGTCTGCTTTGGCGAACAACATTACAACTTTTAGATTTACCCTCAACTGACCTAGTTAACGGACTGAGTTTCGTGGGCCATTCGATTAACTGACTGAGTTTTCAATAATTTTTGATTATCTTCATAGATATAAATCAGTGCATTATGTTGTTAAGTAAGGGTGTGGTACTTAATCATATTTTTCATGTAATAATTATAAATGTGTGTTTCCTGTGGTATTTTTCTCATAAACACTAAAAACTACAGTTCGTTTACATCTGCAAAGGTCAAAATATAGTGGTGAGTAACACGCCTTTCTAAAATACGTTTAAATGGAGCAAGGTCCACAAAAAATGTTATCATAACAATATTCACACATTATTTTTACACTGGTAGACACATTCATTAGTTTCCTATAAGCTGCATGCGATATGAAAAAACAAATTTTGATTAACATTTATGTTGATATTACGATAAATTCTGATTAACTGACTGTAACCTACCCTAATCAACGGACCCATCACCGTTGTAACCACATATAAAACAAAATTAACGGACAATTCACCCGATTAGCCGAATGACCGGTGTGAATACTGACCTTTTACGCGTGTAGAAAGTGTATACCAAAATAGGCACTGCCATTATTGATACGAATTGGAGTTTTGCAATTCAACTGCTAGCACTTGCATACAAGTAGTCTCCCTTAGTTCGTCAATTTCAGTTTGAAGAAAGATAATCAAACTCAGACGCTGAAATGAAGATTCATAAAAAATACCCATAATGTCTTTCTGCTAAATTTTATAATAAGTCAAATAAAAACTTAGTTCTATCTCCGTCATTGCATAGATATCCTTAAATAAATTTGGCATCAGTTTGTGGACTTTCGGTAATCAATGCTCTTCAAAGTCTGATATATTTCACTTTTCGCCGTGACCGTCACTGATCATGATGAAGGTTATTCTAGAAACAGCTGTCTGACGCCCTTAATTAACATTGATATCTTTTATACTCCTACAACCACTTGGTCGATACCGCTGTTGGTGGACTGAAAACCCTCAAGGGTATCAACAGCCCAGTTTTCAGCATTTCGATATTGGCATGTCATCATGGGGGTAATAACAAAATTACCGAACAGAGTGGTCAAAAGCCGAAGTCCATGAGACAAAAAGACAAATCAGGTGGAAACCACCGGCAAAATTGTCGACCGCAATGATCCTGACTTGATACAGGCATTTCAAAAGAAATGGTGGGTTAAACCGGTTTTATGGCTAGCCAAACCTCCCCTTCCATTGCGGCAGTGTCCGGTACCAACTGAACATGAATTGCCATCGAAAGGTCGTACACAGTTAAAAGAAAGTGTCATCCCAGTATTAAGTAAAGAAAGAATCTTGAATCCTCTTTCTGGTCATTTAAACTAAAACCGTACAAAATCCCCAAATATTGGACGACAATCCTATATTATCGCACCGTAGAACGGTCCTGAAATAATCTTAGTAATACACAACCACCATCAAAACTCGGGGCAATCTCTAGAAGTGGTCCAAATTGAAGCCCATAGTGGGTATCCCTCCCCCTTTTTCGGTTTTTTTAAACTTCAACTGTACCAAACCCCAAAATTTGGAATGACAACCCTATATTTGTGCACCGTAGAACGATCAAAAGATGTCCTTAGTAAACGTCAATGGGCATTAGACCCCGGCGCAATCTCTATAAGTTGTCCAAATAGATGCCCAAAGTGGTAGCCCCCTCTTTCTAGTCATTTAAACTTTAACCGTACAAAACCCCCAAATTTTGGACGACAACCATATATTAGCGAACCGTAGAACGGTCGATGGATGTTCTTAGTAACCGACCATGGCCATTAGACCCAGAGGCAATTTCTATAATTGGTCCAAATAGAGGCCCATAGTGGGTAGCCCTATCCCTATTTTGGTCTTAAAACTTCAACCGTACCAAACCCCCAAATTTTGGACGACAACCCTATATTTGCGCACCGTAGAACGATCAAACAATGTCCATAGTAAATATCCACGGGCGTAAGACCCCGGGACAATTTCTATAAAATGTCAAAAAACAGGCCAAAAGTGGGTAGCCCACTCCCTTTTTCTAGTCATTCAAACTTCAACCGTACCAAATCCCCAAATTTTGGACGACAACCCTATGTTAGCGAACCGTAGAATGGTCAAGAGATGTCCTTAGTAACTGATTACGGCCATTAGACCCTCGAGCAATCTCAAAAAGTTGTCCAAATAGAGGCCTATAGTGGGTGGCCCTCCCCCTCCATCGGTTTTTAAAACTTCAACCATACAAAACCCCCAAATTTTGGACAAAAACCCTATATTTGCGCACCGTAGAACGATGAAACGATGTCCTGAGGGAACGTCCTCGGCCATTAGACCCCGGGGCAATCTCTATAAGTGGTCCAAATAAAGGCCCATAGTGGGTAGCCCTCCCCCTTTTTTCGGTTTTTAAAACTTCAACCGTACCAAACCCCAAAATTTTGGACGACAACACTATATTGGCGCTTCTTAGAACGATCAAACGATGTCCTTAGTAAACGTCCACGGGCATTAGACCCCGGGGCAATCTCTATAAGTGATCCAAATAGAAGCCCAACGTGGGTAGCCCCCCGCCCTCTTTCTGGTCATTTAAACGAAAACCGTGCCAAACCCCAAAATTTTGGACCACAACCCTGTTATCGAATCGTATAACGGTCGAACGATATCCTTAGTAACCGACCACGGCCGTTAGACCCCGGGGCAATCTCTATAAGCTCTCCCCTTTTTCGGTTTTTAAACCTTCAATAGTACCAAACCCCCAAATTTTGGACGACAACCCTATATTTGCGCACGGTAGAACGATCAAACGATGTCCTTAGTAAACGTTCACGGGCATTATACCCCGGGGCAATCTCTATAAGTGGTCTAGATAGTAGCCCAAAGTGGGTAGCCCCCACCCTCTTCTAGTCATTCAAACTTCAACCGTACCAAACCCCTAACTATGTTAGCGAACCGTAAGCGGTCGAGGGATGTGTCCTGAGTAACCGGCCACAGCCATAAGACCCCGGGGCAATCTCTATAAGAGGTTCAATTAGAAGCCCAAAGTGGGTACCCCCACCGTCTTTCTAGTTCATTAAATGAAAACCATACCAAACCCTCAAAATTGGGCGAAACCCTATGTTATCGAACCATAGAACGGTCGATTGATGTCTTTAGTAATCGACTACAGCCATTAGACCCCCGGGCAATCTCTTTAAGTGGTCCAAATAGAGGCCCATAGTTGGTAGCCATTCCCTTTTTTTGTGCATTAAAACTTCAATCGTACCAAACTAACAAATTTCGGACGACAACCCTATATTCGCGCAACGTAGAACGATCAAACGATGACCTTAATACACGTCCATGTTCATTAGACCCCGGTTCAATCTACATAAGTGGTACAAATAGAGGCCCAAAGTGGGTAGCCCCCCTCTTTTTCTAGTCATTCAATCTTCAACCGTACCAAACCCCAAAATTTTGGACGACAACCCTATGTTAGCGAACCGTAGAACGGTCGAGGGATGTCCTTATTAACCGACCACGACCATTAAACCCCGGGGAAATCTCTATAAGTGGTCCAAATAGAGGCCCATAGTGGGTAGCCCTCCCCTTCTTTCGGTTTTTAAAACCTCAACCACACTAAACCCCCAAATTTTGGACAACAACCCTATATTTGCGCACCGTAGAACGATCAAACGATGTCCTTAGTAAACGTCCACAGGCATTAGACCCCGGCGCAATCTATATAAATTAGTGGTCCAAATAGAAGCTCAAAGTGGGTAGCCCCCCCCCCCCCCCCCCCCCCCCCCCCNCCCCCTCTTTCTAGTCACTTAAACGAAACACGTACCAAACCCCCAAATTTAGGACGACAACCCTATGAAATCGAATCGTAAAACGGTCGAATGATGTCCTTAGTAAACTACCACGGCAATTAGACCCCGGGGCAATCTCTATAAGTGGTCCAAATAGAGGCCCATAGTGGGTAGCCCTCCCCCTTTTTTCGGTTTTTAAAACTTCAACCGTACCAAACCCCAAAATTTTGGACCACAACTCTATATTTGCGCAACGTAAAACGATCAAACGATGTCCGTAGTAAACGTGCACGGGCATTAGACCCCGAGGAAATCTCTATAATTGGTCCAAATAGAGGCCCATAATGGGTAGCCCTCCCCTTCATTGGCTTTTAAAACTTCAACCATACCAAACCCCCAAATTTTGGACGACAACCCTTTATTCGCGCAACGTAGAACGATCAAACAATGACCTTAGAAAACGTCCACGCTCATTAGACCCTGGTTCAATCTACATAAGTGTTCCAAATAGAGGCCCAAAGTGGGTAGCCCCTCCTCTTTCTAGTCATTCAATCATCAACCGTACCAAACCCCAAAATTTTGGACGACAACCCTATGTTAGCGAAACGTAGAACGGTCAGTGGATATACTTAGACCACGGCCATTAGACCCATAGTGGGTAGCTCTCCCCTCCTTCGGTTTTTAAATTTCAACCATACCAAACCTAAAAATTTTGGACGACAACCCTATATTTGCGCAACGTAGAACGATCAAACGGTGTCCTTAGTAAACGAACACGGGCATTAGATCCCGGGGGCAATCTCTATAATTGGTCCAAAGTGGGTAGCCCCTCCTCTTTCTAGTCATTCAAACTTCAACCGTACCAAACCCCCAAATTTTGGACGACAACCCTATGTTAGCGAATCGTAGAACGGTTAGAGGATGTCCTTATTAATTCACCACGACCATTAGTCCCCGGGGCAATCATTATAAGAGCTCCAAATAGGGGCCCATAGTGGGTAGCCCTCCCCTTCTTTCGGTTTTTAAAACTTCAACCATACCAAACCCCCAAATTTTGGACGACAATCCTATATTTGGGCACGGTAGAACGCTCAACCGATGTCCTTAGTAAACGTCCACAGGCATTAAACCCCGGGGCAATCAGTTGTCCAAATAGAAACCCTCTTTCTAGTCACTTAAACGAAAAACGTACCAAACCCTAAAATTTTGGACGACAATCCTATGTTATCGAACCATAGAACGGTCGAGTGATGTCTTAAGTAATCGACTACGGTCATTATACCCCCGGGCAATCTCTATAAATGGTCGAAATAGAGACAAATAGTGGGTAGCCATTCCCCTTTTTTGTTCATTAAAACTTCAACCGTTCCAAACTCACAAATTTTGAACGACAACCCTATATTCGGGCAACGTAGAACGATCAAACGATGACCTTAGTAAACGTCCACGTTCATAAGACCCCGGTTCAAACTACATAAGTGGTCCAAATAGAAACCCAAAGTGGGTAGTCCCCCTCTTTTTCTAGTCATTCAATCTTCAACCGTACCAAACCCCAACATTTTGGACGACAACCCTATGTTAGCGAAACGTAGAACGGTCAAGGGGTATCCTTAGTAAGAGACCACGGCCATTAGACGCCGGGGCAATGTCTATAAAAGGTTCAAATAGAGGCCGATAGTGGGTAGCCCTCCCCCTCCTTCGGTTTTTAAAACGTCAACCATACCAAACCCCCAAATTTTGGACGACATCCCTATATTTGCGCACCGTAGAACGATCAAACGATGTCTTTAGTAAACGTCCACGGGCATTATACCCCGGGGTAATCTCTAAAAGTGGTCCAAATAGAAGCCCAAAGTTGGCAGCCCCCCTCTTTCTGGTCATTTAAACGAAAACCGTACCATAACCCAAAATTTTGGACGACAACCCTATATTATCGAATAGTAGAACGGTCCAACGATGTCCTTAGTAACCGCCCACGGCCATTAGACCCCGGGGCAATCTCTATAAGTGGTCCAAATAGAGGGCCATAGTGACTAGCCCTCCCCTTTTTTCGGTTTTTAATACTTCAACCGTACCAAACCCAAAAGTTTGGACGACAACCCTATATTTACGCTTCGTAGAACGATAAAACGATGTTCTTAATAAACGTCCACGGGCATTAGACACCGGGGCAATCTCTATTAAATATCCAAATAGAGACCCTAAGTGGGTAGCCCCCCACCCTCTTTCTAGTCATTCAATCTTCAACCGTACGAAACCCCTAAATTGATCGAATGATGTCCTTAGTAACCGCCATTAGTCCCCGGGACAATCTCTATAAGTGGTCCAAATAGAGGCCCATAGTGGGTAGCCCTCCCCCTTTTCGGTATTTAAAACTTCAACCATACCAAACCCCCGAATTTTGGACGACAACCCTATACTTGCGCAAGTAGAACGATCAAACGATGTCCTTAGTAAACGTCTACGGGCATGAGACCCCGGGGCAATCTCTATAATTGGTCCAAATAGAAGCCCAAAGTGGGAAGCCCCCCCCCTTCTTTCTAGTCATTCAATCTTCAACTGTACCAAATCCCCAGATTTTGGACGACAACCCTATTTTAGCGAACCGTAGAACGGTCGAGAGAAGTCCTTATTAACCGACCACGACCATCAGACCCTTGGGCAATCTCTATAAATGGTCCAAATAGAGGCCCATAGTGGGTAGCCCTCCCCTTCTTTCGGTTTTTAACATAACCATACCAAACCCCCAAATTTTGGACGACAACTCTATATTTGCGCACCGTAGAACGATCAAACGATGTCCTTACTAAACGTCCACAGGCTATAGACCCCGGGCAATCTCTATAAATGGTCCAAATAGAAGCCCAAAGTGGGTACCCCCCGCTTTTCTAATCACTTAAACATCGACAGTTAAGCATCGACAGTTCATCTGGAAACCCTACTTATACCCCTACTACAATATCGAGGGATGAGATTGTAAAAAATCACACTTCAGTGTTATCATCATTTGGCATAAAAGCTAATGATGAAAACAATCAACTCCCTTACATCTACTGGGTACCTAAACTTCATAAGAATCCATACAAACAGAGATTCATTGCCGGGTCTTCCAGATGCACCACTAAACCTCTTTCACAGCTACTCACTACTTAGTTGACCGCAGTCAGAGACGGCCTGAAAAATTACTGTAATAAAGCTTACTCCACAAGCGGTGTGAATCAAATGTGGATTCTTAAAAATTCAAAAGATCTCCTTGAACAGCTTTCCTCAACCAGTCTTACCCATTGCCATAGCATTCAAACTTTTGACTTTTCTACACTTTATACAACCCTGCCACATAATCAACTGAAAACAGTAATTGCAGATTTAATACATCAATGTTTCTGCACAAAAAATGGAGAACGCAGATACACCTATTTAGTTGTAGGGAAAGACAAGACATATTTTGTTAAGAACCACACCGATTCAAATAAGAAGTACACCGAGACTGACGTAATCAAAATGTTAGAATTTTTGATCGACAATATTTTTGTCGAATTTGGAGGTCGTGTTTTCCAACAGACAATAGGGATTCCTATGGGAACAAACTGTGCGCCGCTTTTAGCTGACCTTTTCCTTTACTCATACGAGGCCAAGTTTTTACAAGGGCTTATTCAAAGAAAACAAAAACATTTAGCCCAGTCCTTTAATTTCAGCTTCCGCTACATAGACGATGTGCTTTCTCTTAATAATCCTAAATTTAAGGATTATTTACATCAGATCTATCCAAATGAGCTTGAAATTAAAGAAACAACTGAAACACCTACTTCCGCTTCGTACTTAGATCTTTTATTGTATATTGACGAAGATGGACGTTTGAAATCTAAGCTATATGACAAGCGTGATGATTTTAATTTCCCCATTGTGAACTTTCCCTTTCTTAGCAGCAATATACCTACCTCTCCAGCCTATGGAGTGTACATTTCACAGTTGATTCGTTACTGTCGAGCTTGTAGTTTGTACAGTGAATTTTTGAACAGAGCAAAAACACTGTCCCAAAAGCTGCTTAGTCAGGGATTTGTTCAACCTTTGTTAATTTCATCCCTCAAGAAATTCTATGGCCGTCACCATAGCATCATTGAAAGATATGACATGTCAGTATCCCAAATGAAAGTGGACATTTTCAGCTAGATTCACGTCTTCCCGGATTTGACTACCGACTTTGACATTTTCCCGGATTGAATCACTCACAGTGTGACGGGTGCTGTTAACAGAGCAGGACATGCTTACCCTTCCGGACCACCTGATGTCGCTCTCAGTTTTTAAGGGAGTTCACACTGCGAGTGCTTGATTTTTGTGTGTTGTCTTGTATACCATTTTAGTTTTGTCTTCGTTAGTGATGTTTGTGGAACCGATTTGTCCTTGTTAATGTTTGAATACTGAAGTTATTTCAAAAACATTTCAAAATCTAACCATGGTACTGTTTGAGGGTTAGAGAAGTAACGCGTACCGTGGATTTTCATTGGTTATGTCTAAGGGTTAGAAAATGACTTTAACCAATCAGCTACCTAACAGATCCTTCAAAAACAAATTTTCCTCACTTGCAGTGTGACGGGTGCTGTTAACAGAGCAGGACATGCTTACCCTTCCGGAGCACCTGGTGTCACTCTCAGTTTCACTGGTGTTCACATTGTGAGTGCCTTTGTTCTGAATGTTGTGGTTTCTGGTTCTGTGCTTTGTGTCTGTCTGGCGTCATTGTTTTTGTGTCTAACGTCATTGTTTTCTGTGTTTCTCGTTTTTGCCCTGTCTTTGGACTTCGATTTTTGTGAATTTCACCCCTTTGTTCCTTCGGTATTCTACTGCCGTTGTTTTAAACGAAAAACGTACCAAACCCCCAAATTTTGGACGACAACCCTAAGAAATCGAATCGTCAAACGGTCGAACGATGTCCTTAGTAAACGACCACAGCAAATAGACCCCGGGGCAATCTCTATAAGTGGTCCAAATAGAGGCCCATAGTGGGTAGCCCTCCCCTTGTTTCGGTTTTTAAAACTTCAACCGTACAAAACCCCCAAATTTTGGACGACAACCCTATATTTGCGCAACGTAGAACGATCAAACGATGTCCTTAGTAAACGTCCACGGGCATTAGTCCCCGGGACAATCTCTATAAGTGGTCCAAATAGAGGCCCATAGTGGGTAGCCCTCCCCCTTTTCGGTTTTTAAAACTTCAAGCATACCAAACCCCCGAATTTTGGACGACAACCCTATACTTGCGCAACGTAGAACGATCAAACGATGTCATTAGTAAACGTCTACGGGCATGAGACCCCGGGGCAATCTCTATAATTGGTCCAAATAGAAGCCCAAAGTGGGAAGCCCCCCTCCCCCCTTTCTAGTCAATTAAACGAAAAACGTACCAAACCCCCAAATTTGTGAAATAACCCTATGAAATCGATTCGTCAAACGGTCGAACGATGTCCTTAGTAAACGACCACGGCAATTAGACCCCGGGGCAAACTCTATAAGTGGTCCAAATAGAGGCCCTTAGTAGGTAGCCAACCCCCTTTTTTCGGTTTTTAAAACTTCAACCGTACCAAACCCTCAAATTTTGGACGACAACTCTATATTTGCGCACTGTAGAACGATCAAACGATGTCCTAAGTAAACATCCACGGGCATGAGACCCCGGAGCAATATCTATAAGTGGTCCAAATAGAGGCCCAAAGTTGGTAGCCCCCCCCTTTTCTGTTCCTTTAAACTAAAACCGTAGCAAACCCCCAAATTTGGACGACAACCCTATGGTAGCGAATCGTAGAACAGTCGAAGGATGTCCTTCGTAGCCGATCACGGACATTAAATCCCGGGCAATCTTAATAAGTAGTCCAAAAAAGTTGGAAGCCCTTCTCTTTTCGATGAATTTATATTTTGTAGTTTCCATCGTACTTTATACGACAGTAGAATTGATAAATTCATTGTTTTTTACTGCTTTTTATTTAGATTTTATCGTTCTTCATTTAATTTTTTTAGTACGTTTTGGTATGATGTTATCTTGAGGTTTTTAGGTAAACCTCCTTATTGTTCGCTACTATTGTTCGCTAGCTTCAGCCAAGCTTCTAAGAAAAATCGAAATAATTCATGTTCGCCGGTGGTTTGTAGTCGATTTACATATGGGTGTCAATTATTTTCGTTTATTTTACCCCTCGCTCCGCTACGCTCTGGGTAAAATATTAACGAAAACAATGGCCACCCATATGTAAATCTCCAAAAAACCACCGGCGCCCATGAATTATTTCTTAAATATAACAAGCGAGCCCTTGGCGAGTTTATTATATTTGAAATTACATAACGAGAGTTGATATCCATCGATATACAATTCTTCCGAGTTGTCAAAACTATTTTTCTTATGATTTTCATAAATAAATGCAGTGAATGTTTCGTTCCGAACTTCTGTTTTTGTTTCAAATAACAACACCGTTGATAGGCAATGCTAATCACGGCCAACGAGATTTCACAGTGGTCAAATAGAAGCGTTGAAAAAAATAATATTAAATCACGCGTGATGTGTTTATACCTGGCACTCGACCAATGAAATTCCTGTAAAAGCGATTTAGCAAATTCATATCTAACTCGAGCTTCAAATGCTCGTTATGTACCACAAATAACTATTCGTGCAAGGAATACATCATGAGCATGCATCATAAGAGAATAATTTATAGACAATGCTTCACAGTTGTCATATTTCTAATATTATTTACTAATATCAAGTTTTATTCCGTTATTATTGCATATAATTATGATTTTAGTAATATAACTATTTCATGGGGAAGAAGAAAAAAAGGTTACAGATACTCTTGTATATCGCAACTTTTGACCGAATAATGACTTGGGGGGGGGGGGGGGTCGGGTAATGACAGAGAACATGTAAATTTGGTTAGATTGGTATTTTTTAAGTCCAATGATAAGCTTAATTTTCAAGTCGGAGAACAGACATCCCCTATCGCCCACCAAAAACTATCAGTAGATAAAAGCTGCAAAGGCTAAAGATATCCCAAATAATGAAAACTAATAGTGAAATCTCCATTTTAACAAACACGGTTTACTCTGTACGAAACATTTTGAATGCAATTTGGTTAAGGGGTCAATATGCCTTCTCAATACACCCATCGTGGCCAAACACACACAAAGGTACAAACAGATTAGCGGCGAATTTCAACATAACGTATTGTCATTTTCTCTCCTTTCAAGATTGCGGTCAGGATTGTAGTCTACCTGTATTGGGTTTTATTCACTTTAGTGCAACGGGACAGATAAAGAGGAGGTTTTGGTACCAATAAACCGGTTTAACCATACCGCTGGCTTTTGCTACTGATGGTATGAAGTCCGGCTGACCTGAGTACCTATCGGTGATACGTTTGTTTGTTCACTCACAAAAATAAATTACTAAGTAAGAGCTACTTACTTAATTTAAGTAATGTTTTAAGTAATACATTACTTAGAATTACTTATAATTACTTAGATTTACTAGTTTTCTTGCCAATTACTTAAATTTTTAATAAGTAATTATAAAATTACTGGTTTTAAACATTTTAAATACTAACTTTTTACTTAGAACTTTTTAAGTAATTTTCATTACACATTCTAAGTAAATTGAGGACTTATGCATTACTATGTTAATACTTGTTTAAATTATTAGCAAATGAAATACTTATTTTTAACAGAATGTCCTTAATACCGTAAGGGTAACAGACACCATTAAAAAAAGTTATGCTAATTCAAAACGCTCAATCTGATTAAATTATATTTCCCTTCTCCCCTTTTTGTCATGTTTATGTCCCTTTTGTCCCGTAGCCGGGAGATCAAAATACTGTTTTTTGCAAGTTTAGTACAATTCATCTCACGTAAATAATGCTACTAATATAAAAAATTACAAATTGGGATTTTTTTATTGTTTGATCACAGTCATGCTGCTGAGGTGACCCTGATTTCGTGATATTCTAGTTAAGCACTAACGGATCCAAACTCTGGAAAAAACGGGTTCCAGGCCTTTTTACCGATTTTTGTCTGGTTTGCCTAAATATTGCACGAGATTTAATTTTTTCAAGAAAAAGGGGGTTCCAACCCTGGAACCCCCCCCCCCCTTTTTGGGTCCGCCGATGAGTTTTCCTTAATAAGATTGATTTAAAATTCTTTTATTTTTTTCAAGCACGCTATTCCAGTTTACGAAATGTTCGTGATGGCAACAATTAATAAACATTGTGGAATTTGGAGGCAAATTTTGCTTGAAATAAATAATTTCGGTATGTGCTGCAGTTGAATCAAAATGATCTGCAAAAATTCGTGTCTTTGCTTTATTAAAATGAAAAAAGATATGCTCCTGTTGCATCTATGAAATATACATGAATAGACATTAATAATTGGGATTGGGATTTTTTTCTCATACTTGTAAGGAATAAACACGAAGTAACATGAATAAAAAAATTGACTTTGACTTATTCGACTTTGATTTATTCTGCTTACTTATCAGAGAGATCATAACAAACAATAAATCAACTTTTAATTTTTTCTATAGCTATAAGGATAAATAGCAAAAATCATGAAATGGATTGGACTTAAATACTGGGACCACTTGATCAGATATGTTTACTACCAAAAACACCTCCCCAAATATTAAAGAAAAAATATGTCTTCTCCCCTAGTCCCGTCTTGTTATGGAAAAGTCATTTAAATCACAAAAGATACAATAATCTATATTAAGAGAAAACATTTTTTAAAAGGGTCAGCAGTTGTTAGGTGAAAATTATGTCTGATCTCAAAATAATTGTTTATTTCAATTATATTTAATTAACACTTCTTATCACAACAATGTTATACATATGTACTAAGTAATTGTTGAAGATAAATTTACAACACATGTTGTTTAGATAATAGCCAGGAAGTGAAGTTATCCTTATCAGATCAGCAGTCTGTGAATGTGTACATTTTGTAATAAGGTCAATTCCAATATGTGTGATGTGTATTTTAATTCAGTATAATTGCATGTTTGATTTATATTAGTTCTTATATTTTTGTCTGGATATTTCAATAGTGTTTTTGTCTTCATGGAAAAAAGACGGAAGTTTTTATGATAATTAATTAACTCAAATAGATGGGACTATATTCTATTCATTTAAAAAGAGAAGGCGGCATTTTCCGACACACTTAATATGAATCGGATGTATTTGGTGGCGGCATACAGTTGAAGACATCATTTCGCCTAGCTTCAAAAGACATTTTTGCTAATTTAATATGTTATAATTAATGATTGTGAAGCAAATAAGTGTTAAATCTAGAAAATAATATGATTACTATAAGGAGTTTAAAATATCTTGGCATGTCTTATTAGTATTTTATTAGTTATTAAAAAGAACTGATTCTTTGTGGTTAATTTTGTTTCTTTCAGAGGACGGAATATTGAGTTTAGTGTGTGACCAGATAGTAATTAAGGGATCAAACTTTATAATTTTTTTTTGTGGATTACATGCAGAAGTTGAAATACTGCAGATTATGTGCATACATCCAAGAAGGGCTGTTCTGTATTGAGTCTGAATACTGAAGATGGATTGGACATTGTTAGATGGATTTATACTTTTTTTGTATTGTATTATGCATGCTTATTTATACGTTCATTTTTATTAAATTGCATGAATATATTGACAAACGTACGAATCGATTTAAAGGCTTGGTTATGCATGCTGAGCTAATGGTCAGCAAAAATTTCGATATTCAATTTGTTCGAAAATTTTGTAATTAATTTTGATTTCCGAGTAAATTGCGAGTCATGCCAGTCAAACTTAATTTGTTCAATGTAAATTTTAGCCAACGGGGCATGTCATTGTCTCAATATCTTACATGGGGTTGAAGTTTAGTAAGGGATTGGTGTTAAATAAACTTAATGTACTTGTAGCGCATCATCATAGAAAAGGTTTGGTGCAGGAACGACTGAATACATAGCCTGAGAACATGATAATGGAAAAAAATGTCCTCAAGGACCAAACAAATGTTGATGCATGTGGACTGTTGGGAATGTCATTTGTGCATGTTTTGGTTGCAGGAAAAAAACTCGAGGAAACAAATCTAAGTTCAAGATTACATATCCTAAAATATTATAGCATTCATTTTGTTCCCTATAATGGGAAAAATATGAAATTGGTCATTTTTGGCCCATGAATTGACTGTTAAAAATATGCTGTAGGGTTAAACAAAACCACTGGTGATAGCTTTACTTGAAATTATTCACCTACAAGTAATCATTTTACCTGGACATGTTGGAATTATTCATCTACTAGTACTTGTTTTACTTGGAATCATTTTACTATGAGTAATTCTTGTACTTGGAATTACCTAGTTGCTTGTAATTATTTTACTTGCAAATATGAACAACTAGTACTTGTTTTACTATGAATTATTGATCTACAAGTAATTGTTTTACCAAGAATTACTTATCTACCAGTAATTCTTGTACTAGGAATTTCTTAATTGCTGGTAATTTTTTTACTTGCAATTACTTAGTTGCTGGTAATTATTTTACTTCCAATTACTTAGAATTATTGATTCTACAAGTAATTATTTTACCGAGAATTACTTATTTTCTAGTAATTCTTCTACTAGGAATTACTAAGTTGCTGGTAATTATTTTACTTATCTACTAGCACTTGTTTTACTTGCAATTACTTATACACTAGTTATAGTTTTACTTGGCATTACTTGTTTCTGAGTAATTATTTACTTAGGATTACTTATACATAAGTAAATGTATTATTTGAAATTACTTATTTTCAAGTAATTGTGTTAGATTTTCATTACTCATATTTAAGTAATTCATTTACTAAATTGATTCAAGTAATATATTACTAAGTAATGTAAATACTTAGTAATTAATTACTTACTATGACTAAGTATTACTAGCAATTACTTGCCAGACTGACAACTCAAATTACTGGAAGAAATACTTATTATAATTAAAAAAAAATACTTAAATTAAGTAATACTTAGTAATATTTTTTTAAAGAGTGTTTGTTTTTTTTTCTTTTTTTTGTCGTTTTTTTTGTGTCTTTTCCTATGTAGATCTTATATAGTTCCTTGGCATATTGTAGCATTAATTATAATCTCCAGCCATTGCTGATGTTTCCTGTTATCCCTGTTTATGTCATACATGCATAAAGGGATGACGGTGCATGTTTTTACAAACCAACATAAGAAGACGTCGACATCAAATCAGTTTGCAATCTTCATATTTCCCGTTGATGAAATTCTCAAAAAAAAATTATTACCATTTACCATTTAAAATAATCCAAGATCCTCATTCAATTTTAAGATAACCTAAGGGCGGGCAGGTGTTTTTTTAATTTATTATGAAAAAAAATCTGTAGGTCTTTAGACAAAATGAAAAAAAACAAAAATCAATTGATAAAAGGAAAATTAATAATCTTTATGAAAAAAACTTAAAATTTATTTATACAAATTGATTAAAAACGAATAAATCTTTTCATTCAAATTTCGAATAAAGAAAAATAACACTAAAATTTAGAATTAGTGACCATAATCCGCTTATGAAATAGATAGAAAACACCCAGAGAAAAAAGATTGTGTCATTATTGTGAAAAAAATCTGGATGAATGTCATTTCTTTCTTCATTGTACATGGAATAACGAATTGCGAAACAATATTTTCCTACATTTTAAAAAACACAATAATTTTGATTTTAGCTATACATCAGAAGTTAAAACAATGAAATGGTTTGTAGACCCTGAAGAACCTGAAGATATGAAAGCAGTTGTTTCCTTTGTAAAACAGTCACTACAACTGAGAAAAGAAAACACTATTATCTTGATATTGTAATATAACGTTGTAATAAATTAAATTCATGCTTACCTTTTTTTGTTAGTGTATGCTTATATCCCTAATGAGATTGTCCTGTATCAATTACACCCTATAGGATCACTGTACCCGATAAAATGATTGTTGGTCAACTGACGCATTGTTGGTGTGCAATAAACAAGATATGCATGAATGAACTGTATCTTTACTTCGAAATTAAGTACCTTTCTTCTCCCAACATAAGCCCATAGACAACGCAATGCAAAGTGATGCACATAATGCAGTATGTAACATATAGACAACGTACTGCATCCAATTATAAACTCTGTAATAATAACTAACACTCGTATCAATTTGGATAACCACACGACAGTGCCATGTGCTGTTTAATAGTAGAAATGTATATACATAATACCGAAAATATGCTATCAAAGCAGAAAATTTGATAAACGATACAATGAAGCAAGATAAAATTTAACAAAACTAAAACGCGGTCTGTTCGATACGACACTGTCGCGCTGAATGACAGAAACACGAGAGGCGGGAACCTAAGTAACAATCTATGGGCAGATAACTTAGAAGAAATTAATTTCAATCTAATTCAGTCCCTTTAAACGATTGAAATTACATTTCTTCTCCCACCATAAGCCCATAGACAACGCAATGCAAAGTGATGCACATAATGCAGTATGTAACATATAGACAACGTACTGCATCCAATTAAAAACTCTGTAATAATAACTAACACTCGTATCAATTTGGATAACCACACGACAGTGCCATGTGCTGAAAATCAAAGAACGGAGAAAGAACAAATTTTATCTTGCTTCATATAAATCGACAAAAATTACCAATGTATTGGAGGAAAAATAATCTGAGCAAATAATTTAAAAAATTTTCAGTCAGGTAAATGCCATAAATTTTAATTAAACTGTACATCCAAAGAAAAAATAATCACAACCCTAAATTTTTGGAAACTATTAACCTGTCATGTAAAGAATCTTTCACATATCCATCTTTGGCGGTTTCGGACCGCCATCTGCCATGTTTCTTAAATAAGCGATCGGAAATACCGAAGTAAGCACATGTTGTAGCCCCTCCAGAACGTAAACTATGTAAACCGTATTTCTTTATATCGGGAACGAATTGTTGAAAAGCGTCAATGAATAGTTCTCTCATCCTGGTATATGAAAGTGGTTTATTTTCGTTGCGGAGTTCAAAACGATCCTTGAATTTTGTAATATTTCTAAAAACATATTCACTGGAATCGACTGGAATACTTGACAAAGACAAATACAATTCTAAATTTTTCACAGGACAAAGATTAGAATCCGTACGTGCTATAACAACTGAATTGCCATCACGGTATATATCTGTTTTACTCTTCGGAATAAATATCGAAATATAACAAAAATGAAATAGTATATCACATCTTCTTATACTAAGAAGCTCTGAAACTCGCAGAAATCCTGCATAAGCAAGTAAACAAGCACATATTAACCGTTGTGACATAAGATCATTCTCTTTATAAAATGAATTGTAAAATTTTTCCAAAATTTCTGGTGTAATAGGCTCCTTTTTGTCTATCGGTATAGCTAAACGACGCTTAGCACCTTCAAAAACGTTCCTAACTACCACGGAGTTAGTCGGAGAAGAAAGTGCAAACTAAATTATGTGCCCATGCAGACTGTAAAATGCGAGAATAATCGGACTAACTGTACGACACTGTTATACCAAAGAAGACAAATAAAGTGCAACATAAAACGGTTTTGCCGGAAAAATGTCACTGTTATTAACACAATGAGAAGCGGCCCATTTTTTCCAACGCATAAATCCAGCATGGTACGTTTTAACGGTGGTATCTGCTTTTGACTCGCACAATAATTCCATAAGTATATCTAAAGGTCCCTGTAATGATAACGATATAGTTTTAACATCCGATCCATAAGCCTGCAAAAATACATTTGTATAACAAAAATTACAATTAAGAAAAAGTTCTCAATTATTCGAAACTACGTACAAATTATTACTAAATGTTAGTTGAATATCAACAAGACCATTTCTACACATGGTCTGAATGCTATACCTTATAGCATTGTGTGTTAGTATGTTAATGTCAACAAGACTTATCATAATTAAGTCTTAATGCCGAATCCGTACTTAAACAGATATGCATTGAAAGTTGAATATTCTAAACATCTCATCCATCTGAAAAATTGAGAAAAACATAAAAGCTTGTACACCTGTAAGCAAATAGCTTAAATACACTATCATAAACCTGGCAACTAATGCCTAAAATCCAGCCTTAAAGCTAACATTCTAAATGTCAAATCATTATAACCAAATATAGATCGTTTACTCTTGCCTGGAGTGTAAAACTCCTTTGTATTTGGTAAATCAATATAATCAATTACTTGATCTATGAACCCGTCACCACCGGGGCATAACATAGGACAATAACTGGCAGACGGCCAACACGGCACTATCAATGTACCAACTGCTCCACATTGTCTCATGTACTTTAGTACACGTGAAACTAAAAACACAGGGGGCACAAATAAACCATTCACCCCTTTCCAATCTACTGAAAATGCATCTATACCGGAAGAATGTTCATTCCAAAATCTAGAGTAAAAAACTACAAGTTTAAAATTATGATCTGAAGCAAACCAGTCCACCTCATGTGGTCCCCATAGAAATTCGATCATCTGAAAAAAATTTTCACTGATGCCCCAATCATCATACATGTAATCAACAATGCGACTTAGATAGTCAGCTTTATCGTTCTCAGATCTAGGAATCCAAACTATGTCTATATCAATTTTAAATGTGAGACAAGTACTAACCAGAGGCTCCCAGGAGCCTGTATCGCTCACCTGGGTTTCAGTTGCCANAATCAAGGTAACATTGTAAGTTATACAGTTGATCTTCAGTTTCTCAAACTTTCGTAGCTCAAACACCTCCTATATCTTTAACTGTTTTTTAAGTCTGATCATGTTTTACTATATTTCTTTATTGGGCTTTTTTGACAAAAAAAATCTTGCTAAGGACCACTTTCGACACCAGTTTTGAAGTTGAGATGTCATTTTGTTATTGGCAGTCAACAAACATTTTTCAACATCGGTTTTGAAGTCGCAACACCTATATCTACTTGGAAATCAAATTTCATTTAAATCGGACAATGTAGAATTTTCCAGCCTTTTTTGGCGGTCATTTTAAAAATGGCGGTCAACGAACAATTTTTAACATCAAAATTGGCTGAGTGGTTTCAGAAGAGAAGATTTTTTGTAATTGTGGACGGACGACGGACGACAGACGACGGACGCAAAGTGATGAGAAAAGCTCACCTGGCCTTTTAGGCCAGGTGAGCTAAAAATGTCTAATGCTAAGTTCTGCAGCACAGTTTTTGTACTACCCTTACTGACAATACTGACTACATTTTGGTTATCAGTATACCATTTAATTCTTTTGTTTGATAAGAAGTCTATTAATGACAAAAGCACCTTTTTAACCGCAGTGAGTTCTTTCCATGTTGAGCTGTTACCACGCTCGGAATCAAACCACATACATTTGTACCATGAGCAACGTTAAACGGTGTTTCAACAATATATCAACCAAACCCTGTATTGCTTGCATCACTGTACACAACCCTCTGACAAGATTCGTCAGTAGTAAAGTACTTAATATTAGTATCCTTGACAAACTGTTTCCAAAAACCTAACTGTTCAATACTAGCATCAGATAACTTAATATAAGAATACCAAGAGAATGCACTATTTACATCAATAGTTAAGTGTTTTGTCATCAAATATGCAATGTTGCCAACAACCGAATACTTGGATATAATTTGTCCGACTACAGATGCTATATTTCTAACATACACTTTTAAACGATTTGATACGCATGATAAAATATCAGTTATAGTGTTTAATACCTTGTCAATCCTTTGATCTGGGATATTATAAAATCCGAATTCAGTGTCAATGAATGTACCTAACCAAACCAGACGTTTGGTAGGCTCCCACATAGGCTTCTCTGCTTTAGGTGCAATTCCACTTTTAATCAAATCAGATTTTACCTGTTCTGTAAGTTTTACACAATTCACCATCTTCTACAATACCTAATCCGTCGTCAAGGGCTGGAATAACCCCCCTGCACCCCCACCCCCACTTCCCAACCCCACCCATTATTTAAGTCCGCATACATCCCCTCTTCAAAATAAAACATGTTAACACGAGCATAACCTGCACGCACTTGTGGAATAGGGCCCATTTTTAGACCCACCTACCGAAATTTAGGAAAATTTCGTTTTTCGTTCAAGTTTTTCTTTCAGTTGCTTTAAAATGTTGACCAAATGCTTCCTAGTTATAAAAACGATGCATCAAATTATTGCTTATTGTATAAGCTTTACAAAGAACCCAAATTTTTACAATTTCTATGCCAAATACCTTCCATAGCGCCATTAAACGAACCCCTACCCCTATGAAATAGTGAGGAAAATTTAGATATTTTCATTGAAATTGCGTAAGTTAGATGGTCTAAAGAACCCGAAGTGCATCTCGTTTCCCAATTCTGAACATTGTTTTTAGTTTTTCAATCTGTTTTCTTGAATATAAAAAAAATGTTAACATAATGTTTACATATTCTTAATGACCAAAGTTTTATTTTCAAATAGACAAAATAAATGGATCTTTGAATATTTCCGATTTTGACTAAGTTTTTACATTCTTTTGCCCAAAATTACTTTTTAGTAAACAAATATCATTTAAAGTAGGTATCAAATGAAAGCTTATTATATGGTTTTTACAACTTTTACAAATAATGGCCATTCTTATGTAATATAAACATCATACATCAATAAAACTTACCCCTACCCCAACAAATTTACTGTTAAATTGTCAATTTTTTGTCTATGTAAGCATAAAATTAACCAGAACACGCAAAATGTGTGTTGCATATGACAATGTTTCAGAAATTATACCATGATTTTGTATTTTAACAGCCATTTGTTGACTTAAACTCAGTATTTTGCCTAAAATTGATGAAAAATGGGAATTTTCAACATTTCAGATTTGCCCAAATTTCACTGTTAAATCGTTATATATACCAAATCTGGAGGATATATCTGCAGATATGCCAATTAATTGTTCTAAGCGATACATTAGTTGTCTGAAAACATTGTTAAGAAAAACAAGAAGTGTTTGATGTGACTCAAAATACCGAAAATCTTACCCCTATCCCAACAAATTTTCCTTAAAATTGTCAATTTTTTGTCTATGTTCGCAACAAATTAACTCAAACACGCAAAATGTGTGTTGAATATGACAATGTTGCATGAATTACATCACGATTTGGTAATTTAACAGCCATGTGTTGACTTAAACTTAATATTGTGCCCGAAATTGATGAAAAATGGGATTTTTCAACATTTCATATTTCGCCAAAATTCACTTTTAACCCGTTATATATGGCAAATGTGGATGATATATATCTACAGATATGCCAATTAATTGTTCTAAGCGATACATTAGTTGTCTGAAAACATTGTTAAGAAAAACAATAAGTGTTTGATGTGACTCAAAATACCGAAAATCTTACCCCTACCCCAACAAATTTTCCTTCAAATTGTCAATTTTTTGTCTATGTTCGCAACAAATTAACTCAAACACGCTAAATATGTGTTGAATATGACAATGTAGCATAAATTACATTCTGATTTGGTAATTTAACAGCCATTTGTTGAATTAAACTTAACATTGTGCCCGAAATTGATGAAAAATGGGATTTTTCAATAGTTCAGATTTGGCCAAAGTTCACTGTTAACCCGTTATATATGGCAAATCTGGATGAAATATCTGCAGATATGCCAATTAATTTTTCTTAGCAATACATGAGTTGTCTTAAAACAGTGTTTAGAATATCAAAGGGTGTATAATGTGACTCTGAATACAGAGAATCTTACCCCTACCCCAACAAATTTTCCCTAAAATTGTCAATTTTTTGTCTAAGTTCGCATAAAAATAACTACAACACGCAAAATGTGTGTTATATATGACAATGTTGCATGAATTACATCATGATTCGGTATTT
>MJUU01071142.1:48223-65463 GCA_002080025.1 Modiolus philippinarum
TAAACTCAATATTTTGTACAGAACTGATGAAAAATGGGAATTTTCAGAATTTCAGATTTGTCCAAAATTCACTTATAAATAGTTATATGTGGCAAATCTGGAAGATTTATATGCAGATATGCCAATTCATTGTTCTAACGGATATATAAGTTATCTAAAAACAATGTTTAGAATAACAAGGAGTATTCAATGTGACTCTAAATACCGAAAATTTTACCCATACCCAAGGAAAATGATGCTTAAAAATCCCCAGAATATATATGTCTGTACATTTATATGAACAAAACATACTAATGTCTTACTTTCTTTAAAAAAATGCATTTTATATATCGCAATATGCAATTTTAACGCCAAAATATGGGTAAAATTGTATATTTTGGGCGCTTTTCGTGAAAAATGGGATTTTTCAGCATTTCGGAATTTTACAAAATTCAAAGTTTAATTGTTGCATAACTGCCCATAAACCAAACACATGATCTCATTTGTGATATATGGGAGTCTCTATGTATTTTTGTATTTGAAATGATATGTTATTGGACCTTTATACAATGTTTCAGCTTTTCAAGCTGAATAAAATGAAATAAATTGTGTTGAATATTTGTGGTTAGGGGTTATATGTTTTTAATTTATGAGACTGTAGTTATTTTAAAAATGCTTAAAACATATTTTCTTATCGCTTAGATATAATGAAAGGATATCTAATCAACAGTTTCAATTTATATATCAATTTCATGAAGTATTTGCATCTCAAAGTCAAAGCAGCAGAAATTCTGAAAAACGGAAAATTCCCATTTTGCATACAATTTCGAGCAGAAGAATCAAAAAGAGACCTCTTAAAAGGTTTAAATCTACTTAAATGATCTTCTGCTTGTCAGCTTTAGTGAAATACACACTAGAATTCCAATGAAACATTATTCTTTAATCATTTAGAGCCTAAATATTTCATATTTGCCCTTATGTTTTAGGGGGGGTGCTAATTTTGACATTTCTGAACCTACAAGATGTCTGAAACTAAAATGTTTGCACACGATTTGTTGCTAACATTTCATAAATCATTATTACATCGGCAATTATTAAATATATATTCAAATTTTTACAACCATAGAGTGAGAAAGTCGAAATTGTGAAAAAATCTAAAATTCCGAACATTCCCATTTTTCAAAAATTCTATACCGAAAATCAAAATTTTGTGGACATTAATGGTTTTATTTTCCAACATTGTATCACAACAGATAAGTTAGGCATAAAAAATTAGATCAAATGACAAGGGTTGTTTATCTGAAAGGAATTGACAGCCTAAAATTGTCCTTTTCGCTATTTTTTTGTAGGAGGAGGGGTACATTTTTTGTATCTCCAGATCATAAAAATGGCGTAAAGTGCCCAAACTTGAGTTCATTGTAAGGAATATTAAATTAGCTTTAATTTGGTACCAAATTTCACTACATATTACTTTTCATTAAATAATTATGGAGCTTAAAAGATGAAACTTAGGTTAAAACGAAAATACAAGAATTTTTCGCGGTGTACTATAAAAGTGGCNGGGGGGGGGGGGGGGGGGGGGGTGCACGGAAAGTGATTTCAGCCCATGGCCTAACATAATTACCTGTTTACCTTAAGATCTCCATTTCTTGACTAATGGTCTTGTAAGTTTGGTAAACAAATAACATGCTGTACTTAAACCAAATGGTAAAACAAGAAATTTAAAAAATGTGGTCTTACCATCACTATCCCAAGAAAATCCTAAAAAATCGGTGTTTGGTTCATAAATGCTCACATGATGATATGCAGAAGTAATATCAAATTTAAAAAGGTGTGAAATAACTGTAATATGTGGTCGAGCTGTCCGCATATCCTCAAATTTCACGCTCTGTTTCCACAGATGTTTATTTACAGCTCGTAAATCAAGTATTAAGGTTTTCTTACCGTTTGATTGTACTGACACGGTCAATGGATTTACAACAAAGGGGGGTTTATCACATCGCACAGCTAAACCTCTGTCTAATAAATCTTGTATTGCGGTAATAACAAAATCTACATTGTTTTTAGCTGACAAATTGTTAGGTAAACAAACTGAAGGAGGCATAGAATGAAAGGGTAATTTGTAACCATTACGAATAGTATCAAGTACAAAATCATATGCACCTATATCAACCCAAATTTGAATGTTGTCTTTCAACCTGGCTTTGACAATAATATGTGCACTACCTTGTTCGTACTCGTAATAATTTCTAGTTAATAAAGTGTTATTGACTAAACTACTAGTATCAATCAAATTTAAAGAATACTCATCTTTAACAAAATTATGTTGCTTTTGGTGGGGTTGCTGTTTTGTTGTTGGCGTAGGGGCAGTTTACCCTCCAATGCTTGTAGCTTCCACAATTGAAACAGGGTCCCCGTTGTTGTTGTTTTCCAGCGTAGTTGCCTTGGGTAAACGGGACACTGGCGTACCAAGACGGCTGGCCCCCACGAAAGGGCGGCGGAATATACCCAGGAGCAGAAACAGTATGTGTTGGCTGTGGTTTTACGACTTTCTCAGATTTCTTTTTACGAATAGCCCTATTTTCAGCTCTAATAATCTTGGATTCATCTTCGGAATCACTGGCGATGGGGTTGGCCTCATATTGACGAGCAGTATCCCAACCTCCATCTGAAGTGTCAGCAATTTTTATCAGCTTATTTCTATGCTTAAGCCTGTCCAAACATGGAACGATAAGGTCACGGACATAATCTACTTTTGTATTGTCAATTGCCCAAAGTGCCTGAGTAAGGTCTTCCATATTTTCAGTGTTGCAATTGTATTGAATTTTATTACCTTCCGAACGCCACTTATACTGCGCGTCTTTTTTCAGCTTTTTCACCTGAGACTTCATACTCTGGTTGCTTCCGTGAAATTCGTCACGAAGAGTTCCCATCTTCTCTGTAATTTTGGCATCAACGATGGCTTCAATGTTCTGGCCTTGACGTTTAACTGCGTCGAGTACAGTTTGGAGCGAAATTTCTTCATTAGGCGGAGGATCCATGTCTTCCATGTTAACACAACTAAAGCGCGGTCTGTTCGATACGGCACTGTCGCGCTGATTGACAGAAACACGAGAGGCGGGAACCTACGTAACAATCTATGGGCAGATAACTTTGAAGAAATTAATTTCAATCTAATTCAGTCCCTTCTAACGATTGAAATTACATTTTTAAGAACCAATTGGAGTTGATTTTTCGAGAAATGATTGCATTATTGTATCTAGATATGTTTTCCGTTTTTAAATTTTCAATAGATAGCATTGCGTGATGTAAAAGGGGATAATCGAAAAGGCTGTCATTTTTTTGATTGATTTGACTACTTTTGAGCCTTATTTGAACACTTAAACCGCATTTTCATGATTTTAAATGTACTCCAGTAGTGAAACAGTGTATTCTGTCTCTTTTGTGAAAAGGACGTTTGAAAATAACCCAAATTGCAACCAACATAACAATTTTTTCCACTTTACGCAAAGAAATTCTGTAGGTCATTACTGTCACATTGTTGGAGTGAAACAGTACGCATGGCTGTTGTGCAGTGATATTTTACTGTACGCATTTTCACTATCAATATATTTATTTTTACTTATTAAAAGTGATAGATTTATTAAAATATGTCGAACTTTTACTACCTATTAGTCTACTAAAGATGATTATTTCAATTTTTCGTTCATTACTGGGGTTAAGCCTTTTTATTTAATTCAGAACATATTTAGGGCATATTGAAATTCATATTATATTAAATTATTTATTTGTTACAATGCAAACAAGATATAGAATCCACTTGACCCATGGCGGGAATGAGTGTTCATCTCTGTATCCCTGTAATTTTCCTTTAGGTGAATGTCCATCAAGTAGTTACATGCACATGTATACCATATACCGGCGTTTTACATTTCCGCAAATTGGCATTACGTTTCCGAAAAAAATATATTACGTTTCCGGAAAAAATAGTTTACCTTTCCGCAAAAAATATATATTACTTTTCCGGAAAAAAAATTCGTTTCCGCAAAAGAAATATCTCACCTTTTAAAATATTTTGCGACTTTATATTCACAATTTTAAGTTTATACAATTAAAAAAAATAATAACAAAGACGACCGCTACATGATTCTTTTTTTTAAATTTTGGTGTCAAAATGTTTTCAAATCAATCAATAGAATCGCTTCTAATTCGCAATATTCAAAACATCATATTCTGATATTCTGTAGATTTGTGACTTTTTCTTGTACAGATAGTGAAATATTAATCGAATCTCTCCACGAATAAAAATATTTGAATATCTGAATAATTACAAATTATGATAGCAGAAGACTACTCATTTGTTTTAAACTGAATTTTATCTTTATTTATCAAAGGTATCACTAAGAAAATCACTCGGGAAAGTAAGTAGCGCTTTATTGGTTCTGTAGTATTTGGCTGGTATCTGTGGTTTTTCTTTAATATTAAGACTCCTGTTATCAGTGTCGATGACAGTGAAATCAGTGGATATGATTTGGTTTTTCGCAAAAACGTCGTTCTTAACCTTGTTTGTTTCAATGTTAAAGAGATATGCTTTATTTCTTTCACATTTAGTAAAATAGACTGTCAAATCGCTGTCCACACAATCAGTAGGAAATCCATTTATTTCAATCGGAAAATGGAATTCATCGATCGGGATAATGCCTTTTAGTTTACAAATAAATCGCACACATTTTTCTTTTCTAACTTCATGTATAAGATGATTGTCATTATAGTTAACAGATCGTACCAGTGATGGAGATATAATGCTAAGATTCTTATGGTTTGCAAATAAATAATTCCATTCTATGTTAGGCAAATCAAATGTGAGATTGATACAATCTGCTGAATTAGGCAATTTTGATTGAATCATATCAAATTCCGTTTCCCGATTTTGTCGTTCCAATTTTGAAGGGAAAATCACTTGTAGGGCTTTGAAAAAGAATGTTTGAGATACCTTTTTATTGTTTGTTTCAACTACAATGATATATTCATTGGAACAATGTTCTCTCCTTTCAGCATGACGCCCTTTACAATGGCACTTCCAACCTGCCCAAATTGTGTCAATAAGTGAAGATAGATATGAACAAGAATTAACTAGATCTCGCAAAATGAAGGTAGAAATTGCTTTCACTAACGATTTTTCGCCAATTTTTAATGCAGTATGTAAAGGTGAATTTGACCTCCGATTACGTTTATATGGATTGCCTCCATGTTGTAAAATGTAGTGCAGAAGACATAAATGCTTATATTTTACTGCTAGATGCAACAGTGAATCCCCTTCATTTGTAAGTTGAATAGTATCTTCTTTTCTTTTCTTTTTTATTGCAAGGAGAAGTTCAAATTCTGTAATAGACTTTGGGTCTGTAGCTTCAAATGAAGGACAATGTTTACTGCTATCATCTGAAACGAAAGTGAACAATATATATATATAAAAGCTTTCTGCGATTGGTTTGAAAAATATTAGATGGTTTGAATCGTATTTAACAGGACGAAGTCAATTGGTAAACGTGAATGGCACAGAATTCACTTATTCCAATATTACTCATGGTGTTCCACAGGGTAGCATTCTAGGTCCTTTGCTCTTTGTTTGTTGCATGAATGATATGGTCATTAGCATCAATCCTGATTGTAAACTTATTTTGTATGCCAATTACATTACTATTGTATTCTCACATAAGGATCCTAATTTGTTTTTTGCAGATAAACTCGGCAAAGAACTCATGTAGCTTTTGGCTTGTTGACAAATTACCTCTCCATCTTGGAAAGACTGAATGCATACTCTTTGGACCAAAGCGGAAATTAAATAAAATATCGGAATTTTAAATTAATTGTAATGGTCATATTTAAATCACAAAGTAGCATTAAATATTTGGGCATTGAAATTAATCAAAATGTATCTGGTGAAAAAACTGCAAACTCTATTATTAAGAAAGTTAGAAATTTATGTATAGAATAATTAAATACCAAAGTTACTGTGAATTCATTTTCTGCATATGCGCATTTCGACAACTTAGGTCTCCTCAGTGCAGATAAAATCTAAACGTTTGGAAGTCCATAAACTCAAAATGTTTAAACAAACTGAGAGAGAACAAATTGAAAAAAAAAATATTAACAAGAAAACATTATCCATGGCTCTTATCCATGGTTTTGACTATTCTTGTTCCTTGTAAGTAGTATATAGGAGACTTTCACTTATGATTTGAGGAGGTGGATCAGAGGTGGATCACCGGAAGTGACATAGACCGGAAATGACGTCACAAAAAGTCACATAGAGCGCGCATGCGCGACGGCACGTGGATGTATCCCCAGGTTTAACCGGAAGTGGTCCTAATTGGAAGCGGAAGTCACGTGACCGGATCACGAAGAGCTTGGAATGCGCATGCGCAACAGGTGAGTATTTATCAACTGTAGGTAGCCATTTTAACCGGAAATGACGTGTTGGAATACGTGATCCCACAGGAGTGTTTTATAAGTCAAATGGAGCATACATGCGAGACCGGAAGTGGGTGTTTTCTCAGGTTAAACCGGAAGTGGTCCTAATTGAAGCCCTATTCGGCCATGTTGACCGGAAATTATGTGTTGGAACAACATATTATCACGCAGGGGTCTTGTTAACCCTAATTATATTACGCATGCGTGACCGGAAGTGGGGAATTTTCCCAGTCTTTAGTCGGAACGACTCGGGCTTCGTCGTTCGGATGTTTTCGGAAGTTGTTGTTGTGTGGTTCTTCTGTCTTCTATCACGTCTGCGTTCGTAAAGGGATGTAATTTTACCGCGTTATTTGTTGATCTAGGCTGTCTTCTATCACGCCGCGTTCGTCAAGGGACATAGCTCTTGCTAGTATTATCTTGCATTTTTTTTTTAAAGTTTGTTGATTTCACTCGAGAATTAGGCGAGATAACTCGTGATTTATTGATGTTTGTGCTAGTTTATGTTTATATGAAAAAGAAAGGAAATGGGGTAAATGTCAAGGAGACAACATCCCATATCCAGGTTGAAACGACCAAAAACAAAACATCTTGGGGTCACCATATGGTCTTCAACACAGTGAGGAACCTCACACAATATAGTAAGCCCTAAATGGCCCCGAAAAGGTAAAAAAGTGAATAAATCAATGGAAACAAACCACATCCAATAATCCAAATATCAAGAAACTAAAATTTTATAAGAAGACAAGGACAAGCCAATGACCAACATATTCCTGACTTGGGACAGGCGCAAAAATTGCGGTTGGGTTCACGAATACGCTAACACGACGCTTTTTTTGTTGTGCTCGTGTGCTCATTTCACTGTATTGCTGCTGCTGCGCTAGGTCGATTGGGCTTTTCCTGCTGCTGCTGCTTCTAGCTTAGAAAAGAAAAAAATGCAAAATGAGAATTTTGTGTGAATCCAGCCAATATCTACTGAACCCATGAAAGGTCACTCTGCGTTTCACTAGACTTGTGACTGACTATAACTGTATAGTTATAAGCTGTCTCACCCCTTCTTCCCTATCCCAACTGTATTTGGTCTATCCTCTACAAAGATTTGTTGTCTTCGATCGATAGTGGGCCACAATCCAATACTGTAACAAACTATCTCTTATCTATTTCATACTTCTAAGCCTCTCTAGAATTCTTGTCCTCTTCTTCTAACAATCTCATTTTGTCCCAAAAACACACCCGTTTTAACGTTGCAATTATTTTATGTATATGATATTCCTTATTGAATGTCTTATTATATCTTTAACCCTTACCATGTTTAGTTCGATCTTAAATACGCTCGCGAGTATACTTTTAGCTGTGCTCTCGAGCTCATTTCAGTATTCGGTGATGGTGGTGGAATGATAGGCTATTGTGGTGGTGGTGGTGATGGTGGTGGTGGTGATAGTGGTTATCGTGGTAATTGGGCTTTTCTTAAAGGATGTAAGGGCGACAATTGTGTTGGTGAGCTTCTTGTGTCTTCTTGTGACGTCATTTCTGGTCTACGTCACTTCCGGTGATCCATCTCTGATTTACCTCCTCAAATCATAAGTGAAAACCTCCTATATACTACTCTTGTATGCAGGTATATCTAAATCTTTTAAACAAAAACTTCAATTGACTCAAAATAAAACAGTAAGATTCATCAAAAACTTGGGTCCAAGAGACACAATAGGAACACCGGAATTGCAAAGTCTGAGATATCTGAACGTTAAGTAAAGATTAGAATATTTAAGACTGAACCACTGGCATTCAATCTTAAATAATAAATGTCCATCATTCTAAAAACAACTTTGTAAAAATAAATTTCTTCAAACCTGCTAAAATTGTAAGTATGGTTTTCTAAATTCAAACTGAGATGGTATCTTAATATTATCTTTAAAGGGTAAAATAGTCCAATTACTATTACTCATATACTATTACTCATATAAACGTTTGCGAATTATATTTTCAAGTTTTGCTCAAGGGCAAATATCATTAAAAAGTATTTCGTTTGTTTAATCCAAGGTTGAAGTGAGCTCGGTGCAGACAGTATCCGGGTTATACTCACATGCAGGTTTCACCCGGATACCGAAAGCTAAAGTTTATATAGTCTAGGTAGCCGAGTGGGCTAGGGCACTGAACGGAGTGTATGCTGTATTTCCATAGATGTTCAAACAAATTGTAAAATTGAATTCCAGCGAGGGAACTATTAAAACAATAAATGATTCGCAGATTCTCAGCTGACCAGATAAAGGATTCATCTAGCCCAGTATAATTTTAAACGATATTATCCATTGGTTATATAGTTTGTAGAGTTGCCACATTCTTCAGATATATCACAGTCTACACGTTGACAAAGTACATTATTATACATTTTACATTACACAATTCAAAAAATTATATTGGCTTACACTTGTTAGGCTGACAATTTTGGATATTCAAATCTACTGCGGGCTTTCCATGGCGTATACATATTTTCTACTTTGGAAATTGGATGTTAGTGACTCAAAATGTTTATCTATTTAGATGTAAAAACTGTTTTATCTGAAAGGTAAGATTATTGGAATTTCAACAATGACTCATTCCAAACCCAAATTGTAAGCTTTAAATAACCCTTTCATTTTCAAAGATGTTTGTAAGATCAACTGAATCTTTTGAAGTTCTGTGGGTTGAAAATTACCAACAAAATATCAGTTGTTAGTTTTCAGCATCGGTACACACAAAATGGGAAAGGGAATTAAAAACTGCTTCTTTGATCCTTATATACTAACCTTTAACAATTTTGATTGGTGTAATAAATATTTCCTTCAATGAATGATATGCTGTGGGTAATCTTTCATCAATGATGCAATCAATATGGATATTATCACATGTCATGTCCACCTTGTAAAACCAGTCTAAAAAATTACGGTAAAAAGAATACTTAAAAAAATTTTTGTCATTGTTTCCTTTTCAAAATGTTGTTCTTTATAATATCCTAAATTTGTTTTAATTTCTGGCTTTCCATATATTTGTTTTATCTCCAGTGAAAAGGTATCAAATGGCTATCTCTACACCTTTATTCAATCAATATTTCAGTATTTTCATGTTTGAATTGTATGATCATTTGTATATATGAACAGATTCGTTTAAATCTTGAGAGTTTAAGGTAAAATGCTGTAACAAACAAGGATTATTGTGCAGAAATATACTCGGCAGAAAAAGTAAAGGATCGAGATTTTTCTTTCCTATATCAAATTTATTAATTTTTACAACACAGTTTAATTTGACTAAAGATGATGTTTTCGAGATTATTGTAGACACTTGGGGTCAACCTTTCATATGTTCATCCCTTCTAGGAAAACACAAATTTCTGAAATTTGCATTTTACCCCAAAAATTTATCCGCCTAAAAACACATTAAATTTCTCTCAGGAAATAATTTCTGTGTCTTAATGATTCAAATGACGCTGTTAAGTCAAAATGTTTGATCTCAGCACACCTCCCTTCCAAATTTTGAAAAGTGGAAACTTGTGTATGGGACAAAATAGGTACCTTAATGTGAATGCCAATTTCTTTGCCACTTTTCAACATTTTTAGGGAATCAAAGTCTTGTAGACAGTCAACAACACTGAACAACTCGATCAAAATGTAAAAAATTCTAAAAAATGAGAAATTTTGATTTGGTAAAATGTCCATAATGGTGAGAATATACACTATACAAATTTAATGTTGATCGGATGAGTAGTTATACCCATGCTTCAAGGCGGAAACAAGGATATAAAAAATACAAATAAATAAATGAAAACATCAAAGAAATCTATAAAGTATTAAAGAAATATATTTCCATTAATGTATAATTATTTCCTATGTTCATATGAAAGCAAAATGTACAAGAAAAATACAAAAAGCACAAATTTCGAAACAATACCAAAAGTACATAAAATCACCAAAAATTATATAAATAAATATTCTTTTTAAAGTAACAGACTTCCTGCGATATTGCCTGTGACCTTGTCGTGGTTAGTAGGCTTCCGACGATATAATTTATTCCACCTTACCAACAAGAAACTACTTTTAAGTACGCCAGTAGGACATCCAGAGATTTTAATTCAATTTAAGGGTCATTTATGGGCGTCATTGTCAGATGTATGAACAATAACGTCTTGGTTTCATTTCACTAAAACATCTATATAGTATATATTTGATTTTATGTAAATCTCAAAGGTCAAGGTCATTTTGCATTCTGAATATGCAGCGAGTAAGTCATGTTTTATTTTACCCCGCTCATAAATTCATACCCTGTGAATGGCTTTATGTGAAAAGGTGGTCAAAATTGTTACCAGTGACTTATAAACATGTTATTGTAGACATGTATAACGATTAAAATTGAATTTTCAACTTCACGTTGAAATAAATGACTGAAAAAATGATCGAAATGAGTTGAGCAGAATTTTCACAGTTTGACCTAAAAAAATCGAGACCACTTCCAAAGTTGACGAATGTTGAAAACGGATAGAGAACAAAGAGACATTTCGAATGATGTATAATATAGCCTGATGTTAGGTGGGTTGATTAAAATCCTTATCTAGACGCCTTTTTGAATTCCGTTGCTCCAATAATACGTGAATTAAAATTAATATGAACCTTTACTTTTTGCACACTTGATATTGTTAAACATGTTTTGTATAAAACATGGACTTTGCCTTTACATTACATGTACACATGGGAGTACCCATCTCTTATCCGCTACTCCTCCTGAACCCCTGAATAGATTTTCATGAAACTTTAACACAGTCTTTGTGACATAATGTAGATGTGCACATCCTATTTCAGAATCTGATCTGATTGATTTTTAGGGTTTATCATTGCCAAACATGGACTTTGCCATTACTTTACATGTACACATGGGGTACCCATCTCTTATCCGCTACTCCTCCTGAACCACTGTATAGATTTTCATGAAACTTTAAGACAGTCTTTGTGACATAATGTAGATGTGCACCTTCTATTTAAGAATTTAATTTGATTGATTTTTGGGGTTTCCCATAGCAAAACATGGACTTGGCCATTACATTACAAGAAGGTACCCATCTCTTATCCGCTACTCCTCCTGAACCACTGAATTAATTTTCATGAAACTTTAACACAGTGTTTATGACATAATGTAGATGTGCACCTCCTATTTCAGAATTTGATTTGAATTGTTTTTAATTCCTGGAATCAAATGGGGGTGCGGGGGTATTTATTAGTGAGCTTTGCTCACAGATTTTCTATTTAAGAATTTTATTTGAATGATTTTTGGGGTTTCGCATAGCAAAACATGGACTTAGCCATTACATTTCTAGTGGGTATCCATCTCTTATCCCCTACTCCTCCTGAACCAGGGAAAAGATTTTCATGAAACTTTACCACAGTCTTAATAATATAACGTGGATGTGCACCTCCTATTTTAGAATTTGATTTGATTCATTATTGGGGGTTCCCATAGCAAAACATGGACTTTGCCATTACATACACACATGGGGGTACCCATCTTTTACCAGCTACTCCTCCTGAACCACTGAATAGATTTTCATGAAACTTTAACACGGTGTTTATCACATAATGTAGATGTGCACCTCCTATTTCAGAATTTGATTTGAATGATTTTTGGGATTTCCCATTGTCAACCATGGACTTTGCCATTACATTACATGTACACATGAGGTACCAATCTCTTATCCGCTACTCCTCCTGAACAACTGAAAAGATTTTCATGAAACTTTAATACAGTCTTTGTGATATAATGTAGATGTGCACCTCTTATATCAGAATTTGATTTGATTGATTTTCATTGCCAAACATGGACTTTGCCATTACATTACATGTACACATGGGGGTACCCATCTCTTATCCGCTACTCCTCCTGAACCACTGAATAGCTCTTCATGAAACTTTAACACAGTCTTTGTGACATAATGTAGATTTGCAAATCCTATTTCAGAATCTGATCTGATTGATTTTTGGGGTTTATCATTGCCAAACATGGACTTTGCCATTACATTACATGTACACATGGGGTACCCATCTCTTATCCGCTACTCCTCCTGAACCACTGAAAAGATTTTCATGAAACTTTAAGACAGTCTTTGTGACATAATGTAGATGTGCACCTTCTATTTAAGAATTTGATTTGATTGATTTTTGGGGTTTCCCATAGCAAAACATGGACTTGGCCATTACATTACAAGGGGGTACCCATCTCTTATCCGCTACTCCCCCTGAACCACTGAATAAATTTTCATGAAACTTTAACACAGTGTTTATGACATAAAGTAGATGTGCACCTCCTATTTCAGAATTTGATTTGAATTGTTTTTAATTCCTGGAAACAAATGGGGTGCGGGGGTATTTATTAGTGAGCTTTGCTCACAATTTTTGTAGTTCAGAATTTTATTTGAATGATTTTTGGGATTTCGCATAGCAAAACATGGACTTAGCCATTACATTTCTAGTGGGTATCCATCTCTTATCCCCTACTCCTCCTGAACCAGGGAAAAGATTTTCATGAAACTTAACCACATTCTTAATGATATAACGTTGATGTGCACCTCCTATCTTAGAATTTGATTTGATTGATTTTTGGGGTTTCCCATAGGAAAACATGGACTTGGCCATTACATTACAAGGGGGTACCCATCTCTTATCAGCTACTCCTCCTGAACCACTGAATCGATTTTCATGAAACTTTAACACGGTGTTTATGACATAATGTAGATGTGCACCTCATATTTCAGAATTTGATTTGAATTGTTTTTATACGACCGCAAAAAAGTTTTTGAGGTCGTATAATGGTATGATACTGGCATCGTCGGCGTCGGCGTCTGTGGACACTTCGTTTCCGTGCGATAACTTAAGTTCTGGTCGACCAATCTTTATGAAATTTTAACACAATGTTTCTTGGCACAAAGGGAAGGCTGGGATTGCTTTTGGGTATTGTAGCCCCTCATGTTTATGAAAAAGGGCCAAAAAGGGCCAGATTGGGTGTTCTCATATATTACAATGTAGGTTGTAGAATATTTATTATGTATCAGATTTTTATGGGGTTTCTTTCAGTGTGCTCCTTATTAAATTTCCAATCAGTAGTATGAAATGGATTTCACATTGCATGTACCGTTCATGAGATAAATGGGGCCCTAACAGGGGGGATCCCCCCAAATTTTTTTTTGATTTTTTAGTCCGATTTTGATGCAGTTTTTTTTCAATGAATTCCTTATGAAAAATTAGTGTAGCGCTCAATTATTAGATTTTTGTTAACTTGTTTCCTTTCCGAGCTATGAGGGTCCGAACGGGGACAAAATTGCAGATTCTTAAAACTTTTATTTTTCATCGGATTTCGATGGGATTTTTTTCTTTGGATTCCTCTTGATATAAGCTTTCAGTAGTATGTCAACGTATCTAGTAAGGGGCCAAAACTGCAAATTTGCAGATTACATAAAATTTTTATTTTTCATCGGATTTCGACAGGATTTTTTTCTTTGGATTCCTCTTGATACAAACATTCTGTAGTATGTCAACAAATTTGGCGTAGCTCCTGCCGTTTCCAAGATATAAGGGTTCAAAGGGGCCAAAACTGCAAATTTGCAGATTACCTAAATTTTTATTTTTCATCGGATTTCGACGGGATTTTTTTTAATGGATTTCTCTTTATATAAGGTTTTAGTAGTTTGTCAATGGATTTGGCGTAGCTCTTACTGTTTCCGAGCTATAAGGGGTCAAAGAAGAATCATAAGGAGTCATGAGGGCTAATTCTTATTTTCCCTAGTTTGTGTCCAGCTAATTACTGGGTCAATCTCCTTATTGTGTCCATCTAATTATTGTGTCAAGCTCTTTAGTATGTCCATACTTACTTTAAAATTACACTTGTTCAAATTTCAGTGGTCGACATGCTGCGGTCGTATCATGCTGCGCTCGGCGTAGCCCTTTATTAATTCCTGGAATCAAATGGGGGTGCGGGGGTATTTATTAGTGAGCTTTGCTCACAGTTTTTCTAGTTACTTTTGGTTTGGTTCACTTTTTTGTTTTCTGTTAGTTATTCTTTTCAGCTGTAGGCATTCCATTTAGATCATATTGGTTATTTGTTCTCTATCAGTTTGTATCATCCTGTGTATCATTTATGGTCTTCCAAATGTTTAGGTTTTATCTGCACTGAAGAGACATAAGTTGTCGAAATGGTCAGTATGCAGAAACTAGTTTTACAGTAACTTCGGTAATTTGTTATTTGTCGGAAATAAACATTAATATTAAAATACTTAAAAAATTTTGAAAACAAAAATATTCCCAAAATGTCCTAACAGTAATACGGGATGGCATTGCACGGATAACTTCAGTTTTAATCAATCAAATGAGGCTAAGCAAGCAATAAATTTTGAATGAGTCATTATTTAGTCACAGAGTTCGCATTTATACAATATAACCTTTATGAGTGCAGACGATCGCATAGAAGTACCCGATGCATGGATTTGCAGAGATTGAACAATATTGTCTCTGAAGTCTCATTCAAAAACAACAACAAAAATCAAACATTCAAATGCAGTTTTATTTTTTCCCCTAATTATTTCATTATATTTATTCTATTTACTGTTTTTTTTTCTCAAGATCTTCAGCAATTTAGCGTCGTATAAATATTGTAATACTGAAACGCATATCTGCAGCATCTTAATAAGTTGTTTTTCAACACCCAATATTATCACAGTCTGGGAGAATATTAGTCAAAGAAATTAAATATTTGTGTATAATAGAAAACAACGACTGATTTTATTTAGCTACAGTCTCTAAAAGGTCACAACAACACAAATGAATGTCATACTTTAATTCTGACATGAGTTCAAATGTAAACTGTGCATATGTAATTTTTAGGTAATTGTAGGGGATTCGACTCTCGTGGATTTTTTACTACGTTTGTACTGTTTTTTATTTGCTAATTATACAAAAATGCAGTTTGTATATACATTATAACTTAATAATTTCCATACCTTTTGTAATTGATTTTGATGAACTCCATTGACGGATGTGTTGTTGACTATGTCTTGAAGTCATAAACAGAGCTCTGTCACAAAACGTTACATAATTATCTAAAACATAATTTAATTGTAATATAGCACCCTTGATAGGTTAATGACCTTATTTATCAAGTTTTTATATAGATTTCAAAAGAAAAAGTTTTTTTCCAATCGACTCGATGGGTGCTCTTTTGTTGTTAATATGTGATGTTTGTCTTCTTTGATTCTTTTTGCTTGACATTCAGCGATGAAAACTGCTTAAACAGGTGCTAGAAGACAGTTTTGAACTCACTTGGTTTGAGCAGAACTTATTATTGAAATCTTCATGGTGACTTCAACATGAAGAACAACTACAAAAAAGTTCTTCAATTGCTTGGTTTTACCATGAAGAGACTTTATCATCTGCTCGAATACATAGTTCTTCATTTGAGTCGATGATAAGAAATATGATTGATAGAAACATTACCCACTATCTACCTGCTAGTAAATTTAGGATATTATTCTGAACTTTTGATCCATTTTTCGAGAAAGGATTTATGCATTTAGACAGTTAAAAAAATAATTATTAAAAATGAAGAAAGTTTCAAAATATTAAAAATCTTTGTTTCCCATCCCTTTTACCACATTTATTCGAAAAGATCCCAAAACTATAAGAGTTGTTTACCTGGTACTGGTCTAAAGGAAATCAAGAACTACTCAAATGAAATAATTTGAAGATTGTCACAATAAATTTTGTTTAGTGAAAGAATTTCATATAGATACATCTCATATAGTTTCATTTCAAGGATGACCGATACTTCTATTTTTATATAAGCAAATATAACTATGCAATTGCAAGAAATAGCCGATGTCATTAAAAAGAAAACCAATTCGATAATTTCATCTCATTCAAAGCCTAAAAACTCTTCCTAGAAGTCAAATTTCGTCGAAGTCGGACAAAGTTGAAATTTTTAAAGTATTTTGGTGGCATCTTGGAAATTGCGGACTACAAAACTAGAAGATGCCCGCGAAATCGCGGGACAATTTTAACAATTCTAGTACAGTAAGTTGATAATAGAAAGGTTGTAATTTGTAGTATCAAAAAACATTAAAAATTAAAGGCATCTTCTTGTAGTAGTCCTTGGTGTTGTATATGAATTTCATATGCATAAATCGACGCATAATTATGTTATCATTTGACCTCATTTGAGAGAAGGCGGACCTTTTCGGGGTGTCGAGATTGCAAGTTTTTAAGCTCGGGAATTTGGGATTTCTGCAATTTAAGCATGGGATTCCGGCACATAAATGCACCAGGAATCGGGATTTCGTCAATTTTTAAGTTTCTTTGTAGTTCGGAATTTCGGGATTTGTAAAAATAAAGTCGGGTGTGAACCCTCTGCCTTCCCCCCTCATTCGACATAGAAGTGATCACAGACGGGCTGACGGGTGGACCATTCTAAAATATGACCAGAGTTCCTTAAACAAAAAGAAGATGAGCTGCAGACCTGAAATCCCACAATATAATGGTACCTCGATCAAGCTTGATGCTGCATAACAAACATCGCCCTAGGTTTTCTTGTACAGTGTGAAAACAGGATTTCAGCCAAACTCTTAACATTGTTTAAACCATTTATCAATTTTCGGTTAATGAGGGCACAGGACAGGTCGTGGGAGCACTGGCGGATCCAGCCTCCGAAAAAGAGGTTTCAGAAAAAGGGGTCACAGAATAAAAGGGTTCCAGGTCATTTTTTACGGTTTTTTTTTTTTTTTTTTTTTT
>MJUU01071142.1:65550-76076 GCA_002080025.1 Modiolus philippinarum
CACACACACACCTTCCCGCTCTGGATCCACCAATGGTCAGATTATCTGGGTCTATTTTCTAGAAAAAGGGCGTTCCCACACCCTTACCCCCTTCTGGATCCGCAAATGCGCAGATATTGTTTATATAACAAACATGCACAATAATTTTTTGTAAACAATGCAACTTTTAAAAAATTCCAAAAAATGGGGGTACCAACACCCTGCCCCTCCCCCTTTGAGATTGTTTATATAATAAACATGAGGAAATATGCAATAATTTAATGATTTATTTTTGTAAACAATGAAGCAAGGCGGACAAATGTCAGATTTTTTTAATAAAGGGATGTCCGCCCATGAAATGATGATTCCCATAAAGTAAGATGGTATATTTTACCGTATTATTGCAGATTGGGCTCATTTAACATAATCATGCTATTTTTTTAGAGGATGTTGTTAACAGAATTAAGCATGCGTGAAAGCTTAAAAGTCCTGAACAGAAACGGTCTCCAGAATCGGTTATTTTCACAAAAATCGTCGATTTTTAAGAAAAAAAATAATTGTTATAATGACAAATTTAGGAAGAACAAATCATTTCTATAACTCATATAACAAATACTTTCCATTTTCTGTGGTTAGTGAGGAGATGCGGCTCAAAGAGTTCGGTCCCTTAATTTAGTTTTATAGATATGAACAAATTCTTCAAAGTATTTCCTGAGATATTGAATCTTCAAATTTCTTAGCGTAAAATGGCGGCCATTTTGAAAATTTTAAACAGACAGCATATAACTTCAGAAGGTGGTTCAACTTAATGGAAAGTTTGAAATCGTTCCATTTACCAAGGCACAGTAATGTTATTTTGTCTTGGTCATATAACTTTGATGTATAAATGGTTCCTAAGAATTACCAATTCAAAACATTTTCTCATCCAGTCCTATGTTAAACTATGCTCCTCGGTGATGGCCATCTTTAAGTTATGATGAGTACTAAAATCATAAATTTGTTTGATGACCCATGTTAATATCAACTTGTCATTTACCAAAAGTCATATATTTGTGCCGATCAAAAATCTAAAATGACCACCACCGAGGAGTAAAGTTATCATTTGCCTCTAGGAGAACATCTTGTAAATTGTTTTTTTAAAGAGTTTCTGACCTCAAATTGATTTTACTACCAATCACAGAACAAAAATGGGCTGACTCTCAGATTTATCATTCAACGTTGTGGGAAATATTTTTTCGATCAGTATCCAGTTGAGCGATGAGGGCTCACGTAATAATGTAGAATGATATCTTATCTTACCTTTACAGTTTTCAGAAATCTGAAAAAATATATAACTACATTAACAAATCTTGCATAATACTAACATGTTTTCATTTTCAGTGTTTATTTCCTTACGTAGCCTCCGGGCTAAACTCAGGTTTTAATTGGCATAATGTGTTATTCATATACCACGTGTTGCCTTCCTTTAAAGTTACACCTGGGTGCGCACCCAATAATATAAATAGCCGGCAAACCATTGTCCAGTATCTTTTGTGTTGAAGGTCACGTGTTGTGAGTAGTGTTACGCGTTTAACACTTACAGTGCTACGATTTTAGTATTTTTACAACTTTTGTTAAGATGACCGAGAGTCGGAGCCTGTTGAAAGAGATTTGGAACTTTTCGCCTCCGATTCTGATTATTATTATTAGATACATAGGCTCAACCTGTTTCCGAGAAGAGACGAATGCTTGAAGAATCTCAATCTGTTCAGGAACAGAATTTTGAAAGTGGTCCGCGTGCATCGACCAGAAACCTCACGAAGAGTTCGGGAGAGGGGTCTGGTTGAAAAAAAGGGCAGGGGTCCAGCAAAGAAATCTTCAAAACGTAAAGTAGATAAAAATGAAAATCACGAAGTAGGTCATAAGAAAAGTAAAAAAACAGTCTGACATTAGTAATTCGCAATTACACACACTTTTGTGTGAATTAATGCAGAATCCTAAAAAATCAAACAAAAGCACCCAGTACTTATACTTCCGGTGGTGCATAGGTTGAAAATGAATATTTTGACATTGAAAACTGATGGGTATACACATGCTAACAATAACAGTAAAATTTGTGACATGTCTTCACAGCTGAATGATGCCGAAATTATATTCGATAATGACGATGAAGGTTTTTCTATGCCTAAAGTATTCGAAGACGAAACTAGGTTTTGTTCACCTGTGTCAGATGTAATGGCGACTTGTATCAAGTTAGGTTGTACAAAAAAAGCTCTAATAAATTCTGAAGTGTGGAACAATTTAATTGTACCCAAATATTCAGCGGCGTGACAAGACATTATAAGATGCACAGAGAGTTTTACGTCTCTCAATAGTGCCACTTATTCGCTTGGCCGAAATGTTTAAGACAACAAAATAGATCTTAAAAACGCAAAGAAATGTGTCTCAGATGCTCTAGCATTAGCTTGTAATACATTTCACGAGCTCAACATTAAACGTAAACATGTATTAAAACCATGTGTTACTAAAAATTTTCAGCCTTTGTGGGCTACAGCTACACCTATTGAAGAAACTACATTGTTTCTTTCTGACGTATGAAAGAAATTTCAGATGCAGCACAAACAAATCGTCACATTTCATTTGGATACGGCAGTGGTGCAAATAACTCAGGTCGTGGAGGATTTCCAAAAAAACTGGAGAGGCCAGGTAATCGAGAGGCCGAGGGGGTCGCAGGAGATCAATGTTAATGTAGATATTGCTGTACGTACAAAAACTACATGTATTTCAGAATCAAATATTCAGCAATGTGAAACTCTCAATTTCGAGCAGACTATTTAGCTAATAAACATTTAACTGACTGGAAAATAAAAATGTCTGATCAGTGAATCTTTAATGTTGTTTCTGGTTATAAAATTGAGTTCGAAAAAATGCAGACAGCTGCTTTAAAGCCAATACATTTAATATTAAACAATCTGAAATTATTGACAAAGAAATATCAGAATTGTTAAGAAAAAAAGGCGATTTCTAAATCAGAAATGAGCAAGGGCAATTTATCTCCAATATTTTTATTGATGAGAAAAAAGTTAAGACCCCTCATGAATTTAAAGAAACTCAATGAGTTTATAGAATACCAACATTTCAAAATGGAATGGAAACTTTAGAAACTGTTATAAGTAGTATTAAGAGAAATTCTTATTTTACCATTACCAGCTGTGATATGGCAGATGCATATTCATGTAAAACATAGAAAGTATCTAAAGTTTATCCGGAGAGATCAATTATATCAATTTCATTGTCTTTGTTTTTGGAATAGCTTCTTGGCCCAGAGTTTTTACTAAAATTTTGAAACCAGTTTTTGCTTACGTTAGAATTATAGGAATTTCATCAATTTAGATCTCCTCGAACAGCTATCCTCTAGTAGTCTTACCCATTGCCACAGCATACAAACTTTTGATTTTTCTACTCTTTATACTACCCTGCCACACAATAAATTGAAAACAGTGATGTCGGATTTGATACATCAATGTTTCTGCACTAAAAACAGAGAGGAGCGCAGATACACTTGTTTAGTAGTAGGGAAAGACAAAACATACTTTTTAAAGAACCACAGTGAGTCAAACAAGAAGTACACGGAGAATGAAGTAATCAAGATGTTTGAATTTTTAAGAGATAATATTTTTGTCGAATTTGGAGGCCGTGTTTTTCAACAGACAATTAGGATTCCCATGGGAACTAAGTGCGCGCCACTTTTAGCTGATGTCTTTCTTTTCTCCTATGAGGCGAAGTTTTTACAAGGGTTAACACAGAAAAAACGAAAACATTTAGCCCAGTCCTTGAATTTCAGCTTCCGCTACATAGACGATGTACTTTCTCTTAATAATCCAAAATTCAAGGAATATTTACACCAGATCAATCCCAATGAGCTTGAAATTAAAGAGACTACTGATACACCTACTCCAGCTTCGTAATTAGACCTTTTAATATACATTGACGAAGATGGACGTTTGAAATCTAAGCTATATGACAAACGTGATGATTTTAACCCAATTGTGAACTTTCCCTTTCTGAGCAATATACCTACCCCTCCAGTCTATGGAGTGTACATTTCACAGTTGATTCGCTACTGTCGAGCATGTGGTTTATACAGTGACATTTTGAATAGAGCAAAAACACTGTCCAAAAAGCTGCTTAGTCAGGGATTTGTTCAGCCTTTGTTACTTTCATCCCTTCAGAAATTCTAAGGCCGTAACCATGACATCACTGACAGATATGATGTGTCTGTGTCCCAAATGATTCACGTCTTCACAGATTTGACATAACCAGATTTGACTCAACCCTTGATTGACTCACTGATAGTGTGACGGGTACTGCTAGCGGAGCAGGACATGCTTACCCTTCCGGAGCACCTGATGTCACTCCCGGTTTACATGGGAGTTCACACTATGAGTGCCTTAGTTCTCATTATTAACTTATAGTTACATTTATTAATATGCGTCATTTTTAACCTTTTCATGAAAATTGTAACGTCGGATGGAACAGTTAACTGTTTACCGATTTCCGGCCGAACTGTTCCATGCGAAAAAGAATTGCGCAGTGCGACGTCATTCAACTTCTACCCGTGTACCCTTTTTACAGGCAAGATTTTTTTTTGTTCATATAAGATTGTTTTTTATTGCTTATATAAGTTAATAAAACAGTTATTTCATGCCCCGTTTCAGGAAACAGCAAAACTATTATCCCTCGTTGATGGAAATGACTTGCAAACTGCTGCCTTCGGCCTTCGGCCCTCCCGGTTTATATGGGAGGTCACAAGTCATTTCCATCACCTCGGGACAATAGTTATTGCTGTTTCCTTCAAGGGCATGTAATAACTGTATAATGTTATCTTTTTATTTCCGTGCATTGTAGCTGTCTCACGACCTTGTTTTGTCTTTGTTTTTCTCTGTTGCCGTTTTTGCCTTGTCTTTGGACTTCGATTTTTGTAGTCATCGCTTCCCTTGTTCCTTCGATATTCTACTGTCGTTGTTTAGCTGATTTTGGCTTCCTATTTAGATCATATTTGGTAATTTGTTCTCTATCAGTCTTTAAACATCTTTGACTTTGTGGTCTTCCAAACGTTTAGATTTTATCTGCACTGAAGAGACATGAGTTGTCGAATGCGCATATATAGAATCAAAATTCACAGTTACTTCGGTATTTAGTTATTTGTTACTACTGAGTCGATGCCTCTGCTACTGGACTGTTAGTCCCCTAGGGTATTCACCAGCCCAGTAGTCAGTACCTCGGTACTTATCCGAAAGCCGATTCTTTTTGGAACCTTACAATATCTAATTTTTGTAAATTTTGTTAAACCTAAGGAGAATCTCTCCATGCAAATCTCTGTCCTTAGCTGATTTTGGCTTTCTATCTTAATCATATTTGGTAATTTGTTCTCTATCAGTTTTTAAACACCGTTGCCTTTGTGGTCTTCCAAACGTTTAGATTTTATCTGCATTGAAGAGACATGAGTTGTCGAATGCGCATATGTAGAATCAAAATTCACAGTTACTTCGGTATTTAGTTAGTTGTTACCACTGGGTCGATGCCTCTGCTGGTGGACTGTTAGTCCCCGAGGGTATTCACCAGCCCAGTAGCCAGTACTTCGGTACTGACCCAAAAGCCGATTCTTTTTGGAACCTTACAATATCTAATTTTTGTAAATTTTGTTAAAACTAAGGAGAATCTCCCTCATGCAAAGATCTGTCCTTAGCTGATTTTGGCTTTCTATTTAGATCATATTTGGTAATTTGTTCTCTAGCAGTTTTTAAACATCTTTGACTTTGTGATCTTCCAAACGTTTAGATTTTATCTGCACTGAAGAGACACGAGTTGTCGAAATGCGCATATGCAGAATCAAAATTCACAGTAACTTCGGTATTTAGTTATTTGTTACCACTGCCTCTGCTGGTGGACTGTTAGTCCCCGAGGGTATTCACCAGCCAAGCAGTCAGTACGTCGGTCCTGACCCGAAAGCCGATTCTTTTTGGAACCTTACAATATCTAATTTTTGCAAATTTTGTTAAAACTAATGAGTATCTTCCTCATGCAAAGCTCTGTCCTTAACATTAATAATGAAGGGATATGGAGTAAATGCAAATGAGACAAAGTCTCTACAAGTACATATGATAATAATAAGCAATGGAACAACGCTTTTATTGTTGTTCTTCATCTTGAAGTCATCATGAGGCCTTCAACAATGAGCTTTACTCATACCTCATATCAAGTTCAAGACGGCCCCTTGCACCGGTTTTAGCGGAATTCATTGCTAATTGTCGAGCAACGCTATATCCATGCTTTTTTACCTTATGATCCATGGATGCCTGATCGTCAACAAACATAAACTTTAGCTGATTTTGGCTTTCTATTTAGATCACCCGGCACCTGAATCGGTTTTCAGGGGCTTCGGCTACAGAGCTGCCGGGCGCGTCCCCATGTGGTGGATAGGGGAATGCCCTGTCTATGCGGGGTAGTCAGGTCAAAATACGGAAAGCCTGACCGCGAACCATTGTAGCTAAACTGTGTGGAGAAACGCCACGCTCCATGCAGTATAAAGACCCCTTCTATATTTCTCTAAAGAGAGCAGACGCACTGGGTGTCGTATGGAAGGCTAAATTTCCTGCCCCTGCCCATTTCTCCAATTTTCCAGTGGCAGTCAAAAGTCGTTGCCCAGGTTGTCCCTTCCACCTTTATTTCTTTCTTCTGATACTTTCAATTTTATGAATTGATTAACCTGTTCTCGTCCTGATATAGCTGAAATATTGCTCATTGGACGTTAAACTCTAACTAATCAATCAATCAATCTATTTAGATCATATTTGGTAATTTGTTCTCTATCAGTTTTTAAACATCTTTGACTTTGTGGTCTTACAAACGTTTAGATTTTATCTGCACTGAAGAGACATGAGTTGTCGAAATGCGCATATGCAGAATCAAAATTCACAGTTACTTCGGTATTTAGTTATTTATTATATTGATTGTTTCTTTGAAGCTGAAAATACATTGTATACAAGATCAATACTGAGACTTTCAAAAAATTGATAATGAAACTAGGATTTTTTGTAAATAAAGACAAGTCTGTTATAGTTCTAAGTACAAGAATTAACTATATATGTCGAACTATAGATTTAGTGGAATTCAAAGCTAATTTGCCGAATGGAAAAAAATAGAAAAATTAATCAGTCAATGCATATTTCTATTAAATTGCAGAACCGTCACTATCAGACAAGTAGCACGTTAAATTGGTTTATTTACATCATTAAGGTCTTTCGCCACATGTGGAAAGACCTTACTGTATTTCTTCTGATTATTAAGGTCTTTCACCACAAGTGAAAGACCTTATTGTTTTTCTTCTGATTATTAAGGTCTTTCACCACATGTGAAAGACCTTATTGTAATTCTTCGGATTATTAAGGTCTTTCACAACAGTGAAAGACCTTATTGTTATTCTTCGGATTATTAAGGTCTTTCACCTCAGTGAAAGACCTTATTGTAATTCTTCTGATTATTATTATTCTTTTTCTTCCGTAACCCCTCCGGGCAGCTGAACTACACGACATGTCCTTACGAAACTTAGTGTGATATATCGGTCTGACAATAGGACCTCAAATCAGAAACCGGTATGGCGATCTATTTTTAGTAACGGAGTTATCTGCCCGACACCGAAAACCCTTGTGTTCAGATCTCCTCCGAAACCGTAACCGATATCAAAATTCTGAATGGGGGAAAATGTTTGATTCAGCGTAAGGAAGATTTATCACGCAAAAAAATTTTTTGGGGTCGCGACCCTGGTTACGCGTTTTTGACCCCTTAATATGCAAATTTTTAAAAGTTATCAGATTTACACCAAATTTGGTTTCAAGGTAGCTTTTATGATCCTGATTGCAAATTTGGGGTCAAAAAATTTTTTTGTCCACCATTTTCAAAATGGCCGCCATTCAAATTTTTGTTTTCGGAATATCTCGAAAACGAAAAAAAAATTTCTGAAAACATTATATTGGAAAAATACTCCTCTCATTGACTCATTGAGATCTACATTTGATACATTTACATGAAAACTCTGCGACTAACCGTTTTTGAGTTATAGCCCTTTTTTGTGTGCGGATAAACTCAGAAACCGTAATAAATATCTGAGTAAATGTAATGAGAAAAATGTTCATCTTCACGAGACGCAACTTTCTTACATTTGGTCCGAAAAAATTCGACGACTTTTTATATGAGTTATTGCCCTTTGAAAGATTTTGAGTTTCCGTTAATGCTAAATACTCCCAAATGATAAGTGGTAATGACCTGAAAACTTCACCATTATTCATGACATTACTTGACCTTTAAAATGATGTCAAGGTCAAAGGTTAATTGTGACCTTGTCCTTTGACCTTGAACCTTGTTAGTGGATAAACTTGGAACCCGTAATAGATAGCTGATTAAATGTATTGGAGAAAATGTTAGTCTTATTAAGATCTACATTTGGTACGTTGGGTCCAAAATAATTGGACCATTCGTTTTGGTCCTAGCGCCCAAAAACCATTTTTTGAGGTCCGATTTTAGGGTTTTTGCCGATATCTCAAAAACTATTAAAGATACAAAGAAACTATAAGAAGATAAAATGATCAGTTCAATATGGCCGACAAAATGGGGTCAAGGTCAAAGGTCAGGGTCCTTAGCAACAACATCATTTGCCATAAAAGTCCTTAGCAACCATATGCAAAAAGTTTTGTAAAGTTGTAAAGAGGAAATAAATGACATTGCCAACCCGAAGTGACTTTCCTGTCCTTAGCAACAAGCTAATTTTTCGAAAAAGTCCTTAGCAACCGTTGAGCAAAAGACTAATAAAGGTTAGAACCTTTGTTTACATCACATTTTTGACCGAAATAGACATCAGAATGAAACCAAACGTTAAACTCATGGTGAAAACGGGTGAAAGACCTTGCAATTGTTCTCTGAACAATTGACTTTTTAATTATTTTATTCTTTTTGTTCCGCCACAACAGAGCAAAAAAACTACGCGACATATCATTTCGATACTTGATGTGATAAATCGACATTGCTTGGGGACTTCAAAACCGACGCAAGCATATTGATCTATTTTTAGTAACGGAGTTATCTCCCCAAACACCGTTTATCTTGTTAGCAGATCTCCTCATAAACCGTAACCGATATCAAAATTCTGAATGGGGATGATTTATCATGCAAAAAAAAATGTTTGGGTCGCGACCCTGGTTACGCGTTTTTGACCCCTAAATATGCAAATTTTTCAAAGATATTGGATTTTGATGTAAGGTTTCCAGGTAGCTTTGATGGTCCTGATTACAAATCCGGGGTCAAAAATTTTTTTCTTCCGCCATTTTCAAAATGGCCGCCATTTGAAATTTTGTAATCGCGATATCTCGTAAACAATAAAAAATTTCTGAAAACATTATATTGCAAAAATACTCCTCTCATTGAGATCTACATTTGATTCAATTGTCTGAAAACTCTGCGATGAACCGTTTTTGAGTTATAGCCCTTGACGCGTTTCGGTAAATCGGTTTTTTTGCGGATAACTTTTAAACGCTTACAGATAATATAGTAAACATATATGTTTAAAGTGATCAGTATGAAAAAACCTTCAATTTGAGTACCAGGTTGAAGGTCATCGGTGACCTTTGACCTTGATCTTTGACCTTGTTAGGGGATAAACTCAGAAACTATAATAGATAGCTGAAAAACTATATCAGCAAAAATGTTCAACATGTCAAGGGCTATATTTGTTTCATTTGGACCGAAACTCTCCGGTGACTCTCTAAAGAGTTATTGCTCTTGACACGTTTGGGAAAATGGTTATTTACATATAACTTTTAAACCGTTACAGGTATAACACCACTAATTCAGTCTCCCATAGACTTCCATGTTAAATTGCGCATGTTTCAAATTTTGTAGAAATTTTACTAAAAGTTCAAATGAAGTGACACGTGTCTCAACTTAAAAAGGCATCTTTCAAGAAACTCTCATGAGAAAATCAACCCTCTTAACTTGCATATAAGAAAGAACTGGTTCCCGGAAGTGAACAACACAAGGATCGGTACTTCCTGCTTGAATTTGACAGAAAAAATTCCTCCGCCGCCAATGCCCATAAAATTTTTATTTCTTGACGCAATAATATAAATTTAGGCTCAAAAGAAGCCTTACAATATAAACTTTCAAATTAGATAAGATTCAGCTGTCAACACTTTGAATATGTAACAAAATAAAGACTATATTGGAACTATATCGTCTCCAATATGGACTAAATTCACATATGTGCCCGACTGGTTTCCGAATGAGTGGTGTTATACCTATAACAGAAAATAATGGCCCGTAGAACCATTACTCTTTTTATTTCGTCATCTGCAATGTATATATAACGTAAAACGCCTAATTTCAGATAGAAAAATCTATAATCACAAAATTTATGGGCTGAAATAAAAACGTGCTTATCAGTGCTTTTGCACTTGGATTTTCGGAATTTTCATACTTTTGCATTATCGGATCTATTAAAGGTTATTAACTGCATT
>MJUU01071142.1:80989-97885 GCA_002080025.1 Modiolus philippinarum
ACACACACACACACACACACACACACACACACATATATATATATATATATATATATATATATATACGTAAAATATTCTATTTGACTACCACCCGTCTAATTGCAAACATGCAATAATCTTGTTAATATAGTATATTTTTATCGTTGATTTTTGGTGCAATGAATTACTATTTGAAAAAAATGTTTGTTTGTGCACTTAAAACACCAGTAATATATGCATTGCGAATTCAAAATGGTAGAAGAGTACCAATCTACCCTAGATTAGTAACAAAGTGTTTTTGAGTCAAACAATAATATTTCATTCCAGAAGATATATTTGAACACAGGGTCCAATGTAAAAATACGTTCAACGGTGGCGGCAAAGTGTTTTGTCAGATTGGGACAAAATGGCCAATCCTTGTAAAAGTTGGTTGAATTTGCTTCAGCAATTTTAAAAGTGTTGACGAAAATGTTTTTTACCCATACGGTCGAATTTGAAAATAAGTTTCGCGCTGGCAGCCATATTTTTTGTCAGATCGGAACAAAATGAATAATATTTGCATATCATTCCTGATTCATTAGCAAAAATTATGCAGACTTTCTCTCAAGGCATATTTATCCCCGTAACATTTTTACTTTGTACTGGGATGAAAATTTATATCCACTGTCTACGGCCTTTCAATAGCTATTGCTATTGAGTTGATAACGCACACTAACGCAATGGAAGGGGAGGTTTTACGCGTGATAAACCGGTTTAACCCATCATTTCAGTTGAAAATTTAACAGTCTTCCAGTGGTTTTGCAACCCAGAATTGGTCGTAGATAAACGGAATTCACTCAAAGTGAAAGTCAACTGATCATACGAGATAAACACGCAGTTCGACGTTTTCCCCTGTTTAATCGATTATTAAAACAGAACAACAAAAACCTTTTAATTTTGTATAGAACTTAAAATACAAAAAATACCGATGTTGCATAAAAAACAGTAAACGTGTTTCAAGGAGCAACCTCTCATCAGCAGCACTAAAATCAAATAATATGGAAAGCCATGATCCAAAAGTTGTAATAAAAGAAGTACTTATTACCAAATAAATCGAAATATGAAGCAAAATCCGGTACCAAGGACATCTACCGAGTGCCATACACGGAATGAAGCCTCGGTATTTTTACGGGGTTTAAATTTCTATAAAATATAAAACATTTTTTGAGAGTGTCAAGAAAATGATATCCGATAGTCATATTTATACATCATATACATAAGTATAGTTTATACAATCCGTTTTATTATACTGTAGTCATTGCTTCCCGTACTTATCAAGCGATAAATTTTCAACTATTTGAATATGTCATTCAGTCGTTGTCTTTAACCAACAAAACTTTATATTGTTCCATAGCTAAATAGGTGCTGCAAAATATGGTTTGTCAGCTCATTTGAGGATCTAATATCATCAAAGAGTAACTACTGAATACTAACGCGTAAGCTGGTCCTAACGTTTTGAAGTAATTACTTAATGACTTCCAACTGAGTTAATATCAAAGTGCTTTTGATCGCTTGTAAAAAAATGATTTCTGGAACCTCTTGAAAAAAAAACAATCTATTATCAACGGTATGAAATAAAAAGGGATAGCAGGAAACAAAAGCTGAAAATTACAATAACATGCTATAATCTGCCAGGAAACTGCAGAAGAAAACACAAGTCAAAAGACAAACGTAAAAAACGATAGGAACTATGGACAACCAGCCTTGGTACCGGCACTAGCAAAAGCCATCGGTAGGGTTAAAACAGTTTATGGGTACCCAACCCTCCTCTTTTTCTTATCCATTTCTTATACTTCTTATAGTATACCAATAAAGCCCAATACAGGTAGGCTACTTAACTCAATGAACACAATGTTAAGAGAGAGAGAACAGGACAAAACGTTATTTTGAAAGTTGGTTTAAGGGCTGCTTGCCGCTAATCTGCCGACTTATTAAAAACGGTGGCACTACGGAAGAAAAATCAACTTCCCAGAGCATTTATTAAAGAATCATCGTATATTTCAGTAGACACCGACAGTATCAGTGAGAGGCCTGTTTGTGTGTAAAATATTATGGTTATTGGATTCCAAAGCTAATTTGCCCTTTCAAGCAGAATATCATGTCAATATCCTCTATTATGTATCAGTTCTGTCCCATTTTTTCTGGATTTTTTTTTACATTTCCGTAAAAACGAAGATAGGAAATGCCCTCATATCTTTTTACACAAAGTCTGAAAGAGGGGGCGTTTTTTTACCTTTCGAATATATTGTGCTTGATATTGCTAATCAGTCACTTTTAGTTGAGCTGTGGTGTATTGATAATGTTTTTTTGCCAACCTATTTTGTCTGAAATTGCCTGTCCTTGGCCAACACATTTCAGCCACTTTCGGTCCTACTGTCTGTTGTAAAAGTACTTTTGTTCACATTTACATCTTTTTCTTTTTTTGAAATCATTTAATCTGTCATTTAAAATACTTCAATAAAAATAGGATGTATTCGATTCAACAAACATCGACTCCTTAATTTCAGTTTTGATTTTTATTATGCAATATGACAATATATATAAATGAGGGGATAACAGGAAACATCTACAATTTATGAACCAAATGCCACAATCTGCCAGGAAACCACACAGGAAAAACACAAACATGTCAAAAGACAAACGTGAACAACGATAGGAACTCGGGACAGCTGACTTGGTATCGTAACTAGCAAAAGCCAGGGGTATGGTTAAACCGGTTAATGGGCACCCAAACCTCCCCTTTATCTGTCCCGTTTCCCTTTAGTAAAATAAACATACGAATAAAACCCAATACACTACTTACTCCATGACCACAATTTTGAAAAGAGAGAGAATGACAATACATGTACGTAGTTTTGAAGGATGGATCGAGGGGTGTTCGCCGCTTAACTGCCGGCTAGCTCAAGGAGCCTAGTCTGTTGGTTAACATTGTTGCACAACGAAAAAAACTCAAAAGTTCCCTAAGGTCTCTGACCTAAAATTCAAAGCTAATTTTATGGATGCAAGCAGAGTATCTTATTACATCCCCTATTACGTAAAGAATGTAAGTTAGGTCCCAGCTTTTCTGGATCTTTAAAAAGTTTTGGCATTTTTTAACAACGAGGATTAGAAATACACATAGTAATAAGCTGTTTCCCAGTAACGCCATATTAAGATATCTTATGTTCATATCTATCATAAATTAACTTCTTAAAAGTATGTTGCAACTTAAAGTCTGGTTGTGATAGTAAAGTTACGTTCATTGTAAACACAAAACCGTGCAAATCGTACTAGTTGAGAAATATACACCCATAGGATGGAGCAAGAGGAATGTCACCGTCAAGGAAAGGGAAATTAGTAATAGTGAAATCATATATTTTACTTTTTTTTACCAGAGTCAATAATGATAGTTAAATCCAGAAAAGGGCAGTAATTTGGGTCATTTTTAATTTTATTTAATTTCAGATCTTGTGGGTAAATGATGTCTAAATAAGCTAAAAACATGGAATTGTCAGTAGGAAGGATATCGAAAATATATCTGCTGTTATCATTGAAAATAGAAATAAGTTTATCACTGTTTGGTGTGGTTCCGTTTTTTTTTTTTTAATGAAGTCTCGTTCGTAGCAGAGCAGAAAAAGATCTTCAATGAGAGGCGCACAATTTGTACCCATGGTAATGCCTATGACCTGTTGATAAACAGTGTTGCCAAAACGACCAAAATTGTTGTCCAGCAAAAGATTGAGTGCATTAATCATATCATCACATGTCCAGGAACATTGATTATTGTTGGTAATATTAGAGAAGAATCCTTGTTTTTTGTTAGTACAAATGAATTGCAAACTAGTAAATTTAAAAGACCATTGAATAAGTTGTCCCAATTTGGATTCAATCAAATTATGTGGACAGGTTGTATAAAGTGTGGAAAAATCATAACTGTCAATGGATGAGACTGGACTTTGAATAGATTGTAGAATATCTAAAACTTCAATAGAGTTTTACACATATCAAAGGAAATTAACACCAGAGTGTTGAAAAGTTTTTTCACAGTATTTGATAATCAACTCCTTTATACAAGTAAGTGAACTAGTTTAATGGATGGGCAAATTAGTGATAGAACACTTACTAGAGGCTGAAATAAAACGATGCTTGGAGGAATTTTTGTAAAGCTTAGGAAACCAGAACATAATAGGCAAGGTGTTATCTTTAGGTGGAACATTCAGCATTTCTGTTTCCTTATGTTGTTTTGTAATTTTTTTTTCGTCCCAATTGGTAGGTCTGAAAGTGTTTGACTGGTTCAGTTCGTTTTGTTGGACGTCGATATAGTATTTCTGTCACCAATAACAACGTTGTTGGAAGCCTTGTCAACAGAAACACATAGTTTTTAAACAAGATTCTTCAATTTTGACTAGATCCTATTTACAGACAGTTAAGGAGGTGACCCAACATAGTTATCTTTATAAAAATCTATTATGTTGGTGACATTGGTAATAATTTTATCTTTAAACAAATTTAGAGCAAGTTTGTCCGCACTTTCACGTCTGCACCATTATTACAATAATTGGTTACTGAGTCTTTAATTATATCAAAACATGCTAGCCATTTTAATTTTGAAGGTGGGCGATATTCTAAAAGAATCGTCGAGCTTCTTTTTCTTCAATTATGTTAAGATCCCCCGTTTATATATGTCTGCAAGGGTCATATCGATATGGCGACATTGAACAGTCCCGGCTGCTAGGGTAGTCTCTCTCGAAATCATCATCACATGTAATAGAAGTGTAATTGAAAAATAAATGTTTCTAGTGGTTTTTTTATAAGAATAGGAAATGACAGACATGTCCTGGTTGTCAAATTAGACGGTTAACATGTTTCTGATATTGACAGGACATAAACGAAAGATGAAATGGCTCGGTATTCAATAAGCAGCAACAAAAAGTCTAAAACTTATATTCTCCTTGTAAAACGGTACGAATTTCTGTACTTATGATGTCGGAAACGGAATATCAACATATTTACCGGGCTAGAATAACTGGTTGAAACGTGGATCCCTAATGAAAAGAAATATTTGCAATGAAATATTAGATTAAAGCATTGGAATAACGTATGAAAGCAACTGATTGTATTTAAAAGACTTTAAATCATACGAGGAGTTCATATTTACAGATATATTGGCATGCCATTTCCAAATGCACAAAAATCATATTAAAAACAGTGAAATAGTAATCTAAGGCATGTATGTACCTATCTGAAAAAAAAAGGAATGAAAAATTGACTATATCTATTTTTTCGTACACTGTAACGCTTATTTATTTTTTTTCCATTTATTGAAAAGCTTCGGAATTGAAAAAAAACAATACCGAAATAAATATCAATGTTAAATATGGCACTTGTAATTTGAACGTTTGTAAAGTGTTCATTTTTTTTTCATATTAACAAAATTTCTTGCATTTCCTAAGTATTAATAGCTCACTGTTGGTATTCTTTGCTTTTTAGTCATGTTGCGTAGTTAATGAGATGTCAATATCCATATCATTGAAATGAAAGACAATTTGCATTTCAGAAATTGCTTAGTCTTCAAAAATACCGTAAATCATATTTGTTACCAAAAAACTGAGAATTATATAAAATATCTTAAAATATAAAAAAGTGATGAAAGTGATAAAAAGATACAAAAGCTCAATCTATGAATAAGCTTTATACACGATGGCCACAATTTTGAACCAGTACACTATGATTCCACTAAACCGATATAAAAACATTTCCAGACGGACAATTCCGGTAAACCATGCTGTCACTTTTATGTCCCTCGCGGAATTCAATACATTGAAAATTGAAATTCACTGGACATGATAGACAGTTGGGTGCTGTGGCTTAACAAATAAGCATAAAAGGGCGGAGAATCTAAACTCTTGGAATTATAGAACACTTTTCAGTACCGATGAAAACCTAAATTGAGACTTTTATAAAGGATTGGCCGTAATAGATACCCTTCACTTCCAGACCTGTCGCAAAAATCTTTAATTCTTGGCTTGATGGTTATAGAAAGGGTTTAAGAAATGTACCGGCCTCAAAAAAAAATATGGAATTTTTGATACATAGTATGTAAAATTTACTAAAATCGGCATTTTTCCTCCAAAAGGACTATCAAAGTCTGATCCTCCTGTTACAGACCATATTAATTATCTTTTATACATAATTGCAAAAAGGGTTTACCAATCTAAATGTAGGTACAATACAAGGTGCCTAATTCATTGCAACATGTTTCCATGACAACTTCACCAAACCTAATTTTTTCCGTAGGCCTTAGTGCACATTGCACATCTCCCACCTCTCCACCATACCCCCACTAACAATCATACTCTGTCTTTCATATATTTGCATGAAGATGATGCTAGGGTCTTTTTAAAATTCAGCTCATTTAAATAAGTCTTCAAAGTCTTGAAAAAGAGGATGTATTCAAAAATAATTTTAGTTAGCAAAAATATCATCTAATCGTAACCTAATCGTAGCACTTTTCTTCCAAATAACATAAATTAAGTACAATTGTTCAAAAAGTGATTATTGGTTTTTTTAAGAGGTTTTTCTCGACTGTTGAGATATTTGCTCAATGATTCACTAATATTATTCACAGAGGGCAGTTTATATGCTGAATTTTTTAGAGAAACGGTTATACATATAGGAAAATATGCATGTCACTTGACCTTTGTAATAATTTATCACAGTAGGTAACATGCATGTACGGGTGGTGTGTGAAGCTCTTGTTAGGTTTTTGGTGGAACTTGTGCCCTCTGTGCTTGTGAAAATATGAGAGAATACTGATGAACTATAGAATTGAATATCGTCTAAGAGACCCGACAAACCCGAACAGCTTACTTAAAACTCTGGATAAGTCCTTAAAGTTCAATTGATATATATTCTCATGAAGTACGGGACAAACATACAGCTAGTAGTGATGTACGATTTACAGCTTCCTGATTGAAAAATTACTCCAAAAACAAATAGTCAACATGTTGAAATAATAGTTTCTTATTGTCCTTTTTATAAAATAATTTTGATGCCAAGTTGGATAACGAAAAAAGATGTGAATTTCATTATCGAGATGTTTCATGGCCTGAAAACAATGAATAAAGTATTTCTCAGCATTTCAGATAGACACAGAGATTAGAACTAACATTATATTTTGGTATCTCCTATTATTATCATACAACTCGAAACAAACAACCAAATTTTACCACTGCCATTCATTTTCGATAAAAGAAAAAGAAAGCTCCGATGGACCTGAAACTCGAAAGCCCTGAAAATCTACACCGGCAAAACTTCGTAGTCATCCAAAGAACTGCTGAAAGTAACGAATTTATATGTTTTATTGGCCTTAGAGATCTGATTTAATCAACGGGAACAGAAAGTACAATCTATCATTAGTGAATAAAAAATCACAGACAGTTTCGTTATCACATGAAAATAATCGGAAGGGGTGATTTCTGGACGGGTGACCAGTTCAATCTATGTGCTAAATAGCCAATCGAGGTGAATAAGTACCTTCGCTTATTCGAGAACTGGTTCAATAAACGCGAACAGAAAGTAAAATTTATGTCTGAGTTATTCCGTAATACGTGAAAATAATCGTAAGGTGTAATTTCGTATGTATATCGAATCCATTGCTATAAATAGGTAATATACATGGCACAGGTAACAAATGTTATTTTCTTCTTTGACAAATAACTACGCGACAGGAGCATTGAACTAGTTCTTGATAGAGACAGGGACGTAAATACTGTGCATATTCATAGTGTATGTGCATATTTTTATCGATTTTATACAGCAACATCATCACTATTTGACATAAAAAATCGGATTTTGAAAGAAATTTACGAAAAACATGCAGCTCTTTAGATACGTTAATACCCCTGACGCTCACGTGACATCTCTCGGATGATTTTAAGAACTCTCCGCCTTCGGCTTACGAGTTAAAAAGGGGGGAAATTCATTGAGCCATGGAAATTCAATTGAAACAAACATAATGGTAACTTCTTGACAGTATTTGTGTACAAAAACATTCTTAGCATCCTTTGTTCAAAGTAATAATTTAACAAAATTAAAAGAAATGTCCCAATCGTTTGGTTGTATGGTTGTAATCGTAAATGCAGTGTTATTTTAATTTGAGCAAATTAGAACAATGTAAAGCGGCAGTAGATTCGTAACCACTTCCAGTTCATCTGCTGCAAAAAGGATATCAAGATAACGACCTGTACTTTCGAAAATGTCACTCTATTTTACTGGTCACTGATCACCACAAAATTTCGGAAGCGCATTGAAATAACTATTCAGTAAAAAATACGAACCTTTTTTACTACGCCTTTAGATAGTTGTTGGTCTATGTCAGCATGGAAAACCGTACCAGAATCCAAAAGAGTTTGAGTAATACTCTGCTTCCTTTGTTTTGAATTCACTGCGTACTCGATGCAAGTCAATCCCTAAGAAAGTGATAACTGTATACTATATATTTCTGATTGAGGGTTCTAATACAGATAAAACATATATAATTTTGATAGATGTTTCTTTTGCAGACGTGTTACTGTATTTAAAAAGTGTCAGCTAATCGCACACAAATTTGATCTTATATATTTTGAGTACATGTCAAGTGGCGATCATCATTGGAAATAAAATTTAGATACAGACAAATTAAGTTAAAAGCAATAAGAAATATTATATAGATAATTATCAAGCTTGTAGAAAAAAATCTGGAAAGCAAATAAATCCAATTCTAAATCACAACAAATTGGTTCTACTTTTTATGCCCCCCCCCCCGATCGAGTGCGAGGGGGGATATTGTTTTTGTCCTGTCTGTGTGTCAGCTTGTCTGTACGTCCGAAACTTTAACCTTGGTTATAATTTTTGAACTATGTAAGATATACTTTTCATACTTAGCAAGAGTATAGGTCTAGTCAAGAGGAATATAAATATTCAAAACAAAATTAGGTCAGTTCAAAGGTCAAGGTCACACAAGTTAACAAGTGGTTAAATGGGCTGTTTTCCATATTTGACTGTACAATCTTTATTATTTGTCGTATTTAGACGGCTTTTGCTTTATTTTATTGCTAATTAAATTGCGCAACTGAAGTATACGGATCTGAGGTAACATTTACCATTTTTGAGACACAAGAGACCCAAAGAGGGCCAAACGGAAAGATTTAATTTTTTTTTTCAGATCTTGATGCAATATTTTTCTGCAGCTTTCTCATAGCAAGTTCAAATAGATGCCTTGAAGAAATAAAATCGTTTTCAATAAACAAGAGGTCCAAAGTTGCAGCACCCATTTTAGAATAAAGGGGTTAAATTGGGGGTTTATTAAGGAAATAAATAATTTTTGTACTATGTAAAATAGACTTTAATACTTGGCAAGTGTATAGGTCTAGTCAAGAGGAACATGAATATGCCAAAAAAAGTAAGATTGAAAGTCCAGGTCACAGAAGTCAAAAGGTGGTACCATTGGCAGTTTTCTCATGTAATTGACTAGAATCTGGGGGCATATGTAGTGTTTTACAAACATATCTTGTTTATTAAAAATCACCTATTATAGTTTAAGTATTGCAGATAATCGTTAAAATCGTTGAAATCATACTATCAATCAATCGTTTAGTAATCTCATAGAAGTGAACATAATCGAATACTTTAATGTTGAAATTGAAAGTTTCGCATAATTTTTTTTTTTCATTTGCAAAAAAGAAAAATTGTGTAAAACTTCGGCTGATTTTGGTTTTCCATTTAGGTCTCTCTGATTATTTGTGCTCTATCAGATTTTACAACCATTTGGTTTATGGTATTCAAAATATTTTGATTTGAATTGCACTGAAGAGACCAATGTTGCCATATACAGAAATTAGATTTATAGTTACTTCCTTACTTTGTTATTGATTACCACAAGGCAGATGCCTCTGCTGATAGTCTTTTAGTTCCCGAGGGTATTCACAAACTAAGTAGGGTAGTTAGTACTTCAGTGCTCACCCGAAAATTGATTTTATCTGGAAACTTTCAATATATAAATTTTAGAAATCTTTGCTGCTTAAAATTAATGAGCATACCCCTTAGCTGATTTAAGTTTTCCATTTCGGTCTTTCTAGTCTTTTGAGATCTATCAGATTTTACAAATTTATGGTCCATGGTCTTCCAAATATATTGACTTGAATTACATTCCGGAAACATAATTTTTCGAAATCGCCATATGCAGAAACTAAATTTACAGTTGCTTAGGTGCTTTTGTTATTGAGTTGATGTCGTCAACATAATATAAAGGATTTATATTTGAAGGAAACTGATTCCCATTTTCCATATCAATAGCATATTGAAAATAGATAAACAAATAAAATGCTGCGACTTCAACACGTGAAATAATGGATCTCATTAAACAAACTGTTAACCTGGAAATTTTCGCAGCATTTTTGCTTTGCGATTTCGCGTTTGGAAAGGAAGCGCGAAAATAAAACGTCATGAATATAGTTGTCTTCTATTTAAGTCAATGATCAACAATTTGACAGCGCTAATTCAAAACGGCGCGAACTAAAATCCTGTCAATCAACTGCGAAATAAAGATGACGCGAAATTTTCCCAGTTTACAGTAGAGGGACTTAAAAAAATCCAATGAATCAAAACGTATGCAAGTTTTGAGACACAAATAGTTTTAATAGGTTTAAAAACTGAAGTTTAATAGTATCTTAACTTCCTTTAATTTGTCAAATCTCCTATGCAAAAATTCCCTGAAACAATAAATAGACACCTAATACGTTTGTGCAAAGGTTTGAATATTCTTTTAATTTATCGAAAGAGGAATCCAATTAAAATTGAATTTCGTTAAATTTGTATGAAAACAGTTAAAATATATTCAACGGCAAATAAACCGAATAATTACTATAAAAGTCACTTTATGTTCGAGATTTACTTTACCTCATTGTTTCTTATGTTCGCATCAGCTCCTGATTCACACAGAAGTTTTATTAATTCACAGTTTTGTCGATCTACTGCTTTAAACATTGCTGTGTTTCCCTATAAAGTACTAATACAATTACTGAATCTTAAGCATTAAAATTACATTTTTAACAAAGAATGAATGATCATATGTTTTTATACAATTTACAAATCGAAGTATAAAAGTTTTCAATATACATTGTATCGTATAAATATATTTTGAAATGTCTGATATAATGTTTACCACTGACTAAATGCAGTTTCTTGCTTTGCTATAGGTGTAATCAATGCAATTTCAAAATCTTCAATATGATAACACAATTTACAGAGTCACAATTAACATAATACACAACACAACACGAGTTCTATAAATGCAAAAAGCACGAAGTCATGATTCGTAGAGGACACTATTTTTTCAGTTCAGTTGTAGTGGAAAAGTATGAGGTACATACACCACAGGCGTCAAAAGTTTAAGTTTTGTGTTATTGTTTTTTTATCAATATTTTTTATTTGTTTTTGTCATCCAAACATTTAATCTCAAACTGGCTTTTCTAACAAATGGGTGCTTATCAATTGTTAATTGTGTTTGTAAATGTCATGTTCAATATAAAAAGAGGGAAAAATATGGATGATCCAAGTGTTTTCTTCCTTGCAATTTAACCTCAATGTTTAAGCTTCAAATCTACCATTGACGAATTTTGAAGCAGACAATTGTGAATCCTGTAGTGACTGAGCGCCGCGGTTTTTATTTCATTTTCTTGTTCAAACAGTGGTTATATCAGAAAAGCCCTTAATGTATGTCGATTTCTGGTGCAAAGATGATGCTTTTCCATTGAACAATTATCAATTAACGGATTATATTTATTAAAGATTAAATATATTACCCAATGATCTTTAAATCAAAAATTAAATTTAATTCAGACCACAATGGTGAAGCTTAAACAAAATTTTTGATATTTTGTGGTCTTCCAAATGTTGTGATTTGATCTGCACTGAAGAGACATCGGAAAGACCATATACAGAAAATAAACTTTACAGTAAGTTCGCTATTTTGTTATTTTAGTTGTAATTGAACGTGGAGCGTGGTGTTTTTGACTTTTTTATGATGAACGACTGTACTTGAGTTATTTAATTCCAGAACTCCGGCATACAGCACATTTGACAACTCTGTCGCTGTAGTCATAAATCTATTTTACAGCAACTTTGTCACCAGGAAGAAGTCTCAAACATTTCTTTGTCTTGTTCATGGTGTACGATTTAAACAATTATTGCAATTTAATTTTGGCTTTTCTATTTAAATCCTTTTGGTTATTTGTCGTCTATCAGCTTTAACATGTTTTGGTTTATGGACTTCCAAATGTTTTGGTTTTATCTGCACTTATTAGACATAAATTGTCAAAATGCGCATCTGCAGAAAATAAATTTACTGTAATTTCGGTATTTTATTATTTATTTTTATGTATGGATTATTCAGTCGTCATCACTACAACCATATAGCTAGTTTTGTTATAATGTAATTGCACCTTTGAAGTAAGATGTATTTTGATTGGTTAAAAGCTGTGGTATTTTTTGCTTATCCTTTACTTTTATCACACTGATATTGTATTTCAGTTTTACCGTGGTATTTGCCAAAATGTATATGCCTTTGTTACCCTTTACTTAGACACTTGCCGTGGTATTTGTCCTAGAGTAATCTTTGATGAATGAGACATTCGCAGTAATTAAACTGATACGTGTACATCTTGGGTAAAAATCTCCCTCGCCTTTCAGACCAGCAATTTATTTATCTATTTTTTTCACACTTCAAAGCAATATCTACCTGGCTATCTTGAAAATTTATATCTGCTCCATGAGCAATCAACGACTTCATTATATCTGATCCAGTACGAAACACTGCTTTTTGGAAAACTGCAATTCCCTGTACATAAAATTAATGGTTCAAAGGAATATACCTGAATGATCCACCTTATGCACACAATGTCACAACAGACAAGAAAAATATTTATTATATAGGTGACGGTGAAAGATTAGAATTTCCTTGTGATCTAAAAGTGACAATTAAATGTGTAATTATTTTCCATAATTTCACTCTAGGAAGTATCATCGGACGAAAGTCTTCAATTAAACTTTCAAATATGCGAGATGATCTATATAATAAAAACATTAAATAATCTTAGATTATGACTGTCAAAAATATTTAACACATGCCCGAAAAACTCTGAAATGACACTGAGTTTTACGATCATCCATTAAATATAAAGCGATAATTAGAATCTAAAATTAGTTAGAGTATAAATAAACCACCACAACAAATACAAAACCTTTATTACCGAGTTTAATTTTTAATCAAGACAATTAAGCCTTGTTCAAAATATATTTAGAGGCAAACTGTAAAGAAAAACAATAACCACGCTCTATAAACAACTTTCTTCCATTAAGATATAAATGTGTATAACGAACTAATAGAACAAATTAAACAAAGTTTTGCAAATTTGTTTAAAGTGATTGGAAAATTTCAGACATAGTTTGATGTCATACCATGCAATGTGCTGAAAAACATATTTGTAAAGGCAGATAGAAATAAAAATCTATGTAAAAGACTAGACCATTCTTGCCGTTTTATTATACTGTAAGGTTTTCAAATTATGTTTTTACAATAGAGGCCAATGTGGTGTGAAAACGCTCGAGTAGACGTAGACTATAACAAAATAAGCAATATAAGAAAAGACCTTACATAGCTGTAATTTGGATAAGTAAAATTTAAGGGCAGTTTGAAAAGAGTTAATGTATTGTCCCGTACAATCTAATAACTAAAGTTCATACTGTCGGCAACTTTCCTTATGTATTTGAATGAAGTGAATACGAACCTTGTAAAGACAATGAATGCATTGCTTATGATTAGTAATAAAATTTTCATTAAACTGGTTGTTCATAAATGATGAATGATAAAATAATTTGTTTTTAACGTTCTAATATCTGTGATTTTGTCTGATAAATGATCGACCAACGACCAAAATTACCAGTGAACAGTATATCGAAGTTTTTTCAGATACTTTTTAGACAGACCTATTACTTGAATGGACAAAATACGTCACAAACTCATACAGAAATGGCATGTCTCATTGTAATGAAAGTCATAGCTTACGGAATGCTTTTTTGTATCTTTGCTAATTAGCTTTTTGTTAACTTTACTTGCAAATTACATCTTTCTTTGATTATGTAATTACATAAAAAGTCCAGTACACATCTAACGTAAACTGATTCGTGACCTGTTCGGATCCTATTTCAATTCTAATGATCGTTTTATGAAGACGATAAGGGATCTATCTGCGGTTTACACGTATTTAAGTCTATCAGTAGGTGTCAATTGAAATTCAGAATTTACGTTTATCACAATTTCAAAAAGTGTCGCATGTGCAACTCTTCTTTACAATCTGAAAAGTAATGATTTTCATCTTCAATTTAATCACATTTTCGATATATTCTTTTATCTCATTTTTTTTTGAAACAATCCATTTCTACTTCTTATTAATGGTCACTTGTGAACAATGTTCTGAAAGGTTCCTATTTTTGAAATTTTTCTAAAGTAAAATACTTCAAAACTAAAACTCTTCAATATACAATATACAAACAAACACACCTCTAATGTAAAAAAAGTAACTATGTCAGAATAATAATTAATAAAAGTGGATCTCAGTCACCATTTATTTAACTAATTAATTAATTTAATTTTGTTCAAACCTAAGGAGTATCTCCCTCTTGCATAGCTCTGTCCTTAGCTGATTTTGGCTTTTCTATTTAGATCCTATTGCTAATTTGTTTCCTATCGGTCTTTACACATATTTCGGTATATGGATTTCCAATATTTTGATTCTATCTGCACTGAAGAGACATAAGTTGTCGAAATGCGCATATGCAGAATCCAAATTAACAGCAACTTCGGTATTATGATATTTATATTCACTTAACATGACTATAGCTTTAACAGAAAAACATATAAGCCAAAAATGTAAAACCTTACAATTTCACTATAAAGGCAATACATCTTATAAAAAACACTAACGTAATAAATACTAACGTGTATGATTTCAGTAATAGACTTCAGGTCACATTCAGTTTACGATTAACGGAACTGTGAAAAAAGCTCAATATATAACTCTCGAACAATTCATCGACCAATTTTGAACACTGACTCAGAACGTAGCCACAGCTACTGGATAGTTTGCTTATAGCCATATACGATATTCGATCGGTTGTCAAAATTACACTCTTTTTTCATTAAAGAACGATGAAAAGATTCTAATTACATGTAATTTATATGTAGTTCTCATTGATATGGCGGTGAATGAGATATCTATGCTGAACGATAAAGTCCGAATAATTGGTTCTAGTTCTCACGTATCGATTCAGAGAACAGAAATATTAATTAATGGCAATTTTGAAATTACGTTCTTTTCAACGGATTTTTTTTGTACGGAGATGACAATGATTTTTTTTCAAATCAGAGGTCAGAGTCAAAAAAGGATGCCGATGGATGCTGTTTCCTGCATTCTATTTCTGCAGGATATATTAATATGATCCGTGTAACAAAAGATGCGTTATTAATTGAAAGAATATCATAAGTGTATCTTTATGTGACATCTAACTTGATAGCATGTTTCATAACAGCATAACATTCAAATGTAGTATGCTTAGATCGTATGATCATCGGTATAATTCCTACTTGTTTTATTCAATATTTTTATGAAAATATAAATAAACTATGCAGAATTAATAACCTTGTCATTTCTGATATTAACGTCAGCGCCTTGTTGTAACAGCATATGAATGACTGGATGGTTCTGCATCAGTATTGCCATTTCTAATACTGGATTTCCCTGTAAAATGTATATTAAGTGCGCCAATGAGTTTATTAATTAATAAACTGTTGTCTGCATGACCATCCGCTAAAGCCAAATTAATTGCAATTACGGATTTTAACATACGCTATGATGTTACGACCCAAATCTTCATTTCAATAGCTTATTATAGGTTTCAGTAGCCATTATTATAGTGTGAAACTGATTTAATGTAAAAAAGAAATTCGAAAATTATTTTTTGAACCCCACAATTTCAATTCCCATTTTCCAAATATATGCACGAATACCTCCAGATTAAACGGCTTTCCACACCAATAGATGAACTGCAATTGAGCATTTATAAGGTGTGTAAGTCTCGTTCAATTTTGAAACTTCCGGGTACATAAATTGTACCCGGAAGTTGCATTTTTATCAGAAAGATATGGCGTTTCAATCACAAATTTAGACGTCATAATGCTTCAATGTCATGTTTTAGTGGGACACGTTTTCAATTGCAATCTCCTCGTCAATTCTTGGGGGGGGGACACATGACTTGACTAACAGACCTTATGCGTACTTAAGAATTTTAACATGGACACGAGCAACAATCATTATAAGGACAGATATTACGGTGTGATTGGATTTCGGAAAGAATGAAAACGATATTTCGTCTATATCACATTTCCTAATTGATGAAAATAGTTAATATCCGATAATTGCAACAACCCCCTACCAACGATCGCTTACCGCCAATATTGATGCTGTTAGTTATGCTTCTATTTTCAATATCATTTTAAAATGAAAATTATGTCAGTTCCATTAAACATATGACTAAAAGTATAATAATAGGAAAAAGAGGGGAAACGGGGAATGTGTCAAAGAGACAACGACCCAAAGGGGAGTAATAACAACTCAAAGCCACCATAAGATCTTCAATTAACGGTGAGGAAACCCCACATCCAACGGCAGGTCGGAGTTGGCCCCTATATAAAGAGTAATCAAGTTCAGCGAAATAAACATCATCCTAGACTCCAATAGACATAAAGTAAACTAACTAGAAAACAGACAAGACACACAAAGGCTTAATAAATTTCCTGACTTA
>MJUU01071142.1:100751-112346 GCA_002080025.1 Modiolus philippinarum
AATCACAATATAATTCATGCAACCTTGTCATATACAACACACAATTTGCGTGTTCTAGTAATTTTTATGCGAACATGTTGGGGTAGGGGTAAGTTTTATGGATGTAGGAAATTTATAATACTTCAAAACTGCCATAGTTTGTACCAGTTGTAAAGAAGACATTATGTTCTCCCATTTTATTCCATCTTTTCATAAATTTGAACCACTCATAGATAAGATGAGACAAAAAGGGTCAAAACTTTGTCGAAAACAAAAATATTCAAAGATGCGTTTTATTTGTCTATTTAAAAGTGATAGTTTGGTCAATCAAAACATATTTACATTATGTTAACATGCTTAATTTTTAAGAAAGGACATTAAAAGACTAAAAACAATTCAAAATATTATGAAATGAAAAACATACTGGTTTCTAAGGACCGTTAAACTTACACGATTTCGAGAAAAATCTTAAAATTTATGTCAACATTTCGAAGGGGTAGCGGTAAGATTTTTTCAATTTTATAACGTTTTGGGTATAGAAATGGTACTTATGTGGAATATTTGTAAAGCTTGCCTTATAACATAGGCTATCATTCTATACCATTTTTTCATAACTGAGAGGCACCAATCAACAATTTCAAACAATTGAAAGAAAAACTTTGATCAAAAACGGAATTTTCCAAAATTTCGTTTGGTGGGTATAAAAAGGGGGCCTGTTCCAATATTGCGTGCAGGTTATGCTCATGTTAACATGTTTAATTTTGAAGAGGATATATAGAAGGACTGAAAAATATGGGTGGGGATCATAAGTGGGGGGCGCACGGGGGGTTATTCCAGCCCATGGACTATTAGGACAGGCGCAAACCTGCTGCGGCGGGGTTAAACTAGTTTTTACTGGGCCCAAACCTTCCCCCTAGCCAATGTGATAAATAAAAAAACAATAGTAACAACAGTAAAATTCAGTTAGCTACAGGACTGAGTCAATTGTGAAAAATTAAACTAAAAGAACTAAATATACGGACATAGACATGAAATCACAAAAGACTACTAGCAATTAAACTGACATGCCAGCTCCAGATCCATTACCAAATGACAAATAATTTTATGTACCCTCGGTATACAGCTTCCACCAAGATCCCTTCCCATGACGAATTTAGCATAATGATTTCATGCATATACAAGAATACATAAACCGAAAAGACACACAAAGACTTAACAAATTTCCTGACTTAGGACAGGCGCAAAAATTCACTTGTGTACAACCATGATTTAGTATTTGATTTTAAAAAAGGACTTGTTTCTGGGATATTGACATTATTAGTTCAAATTTTCCGTGTTGTTAATTGTTTGAAGTATTTTCCAACTTGATTTATGCTAATCCCTCAACATTTTCTGTTCCCATTAATTATCGTAAGTTTTCATCACTTACTTAAATTATTAGGAAGAGATAGAGATAGAGAACCAAATAACCAATATGATCTAAATGTAAAGACAATATCAGCTAAGGACAGAGCTTTGCACGAGGGAGAAACTCCTTAGTTTTCAACAAAATTTACAAAAATTTAGATATTGTAAGGTTCCAAATAGAATCGACTTTCGGGTCAGCACCGAAGTACTGACTATTGGGCTACCTGGCATATCCAGGGGAGCTAGAAACGAATGTTGATTCACTAGTTTTCAATGATCGTACGAGACAGACTTTTTTTAAACTCTGATTAATAATACGGTCAAGGACATAACGGGTCCGAATAATTGGTGTTAGCTTTCACGTAACAAACAAACTGTGAAGCATACACCCCATAAGCAAGAAGCTGGAATAATACTATAGATGTTAAGGAAAATTGTTGTCGTTAATTTTATTACTGAGGTGTCCATTTTGTCAAAGTCGAAATAAAAGTTCTGAAAAGATGTTGATGTAGTAGTATTTCTTATTCTCGAAGATATATTCATGGGAAGTATTTAGTGGAAGATGCGGTATTGATGGGAAAAAATCACCAATTTATCTTGAAGTGAGATTGTAGAGTAAAGTAAGTGAGAACCGAATCGTCAATCAAAAACTAATAATCTAAAGACAATGGCAACATCAGGGACGGCAATGAAACAGAGACTGAGATTGTAGGATCTAGCATCTTTTATTCTATGAGCTTTTATCGATGAAGACATTCAGTCTCTTTGGATTATAAGATAAAGTACTGGAGCACCATTTGTGCCCATTGAAATACCAAATTGCCGTTGATTAATACCTCCAAATTGGTAAAAATATTATCCAGAGGAGCTCAATTCCCGTTTATATACCATCTTGTCGGTAAAAAACACCTCTAAATGTGAAAAATATATTTATATGTTTAAAACTTGAAATTGATGTTTCAATTTGCTGTTGATAAATAGCACCTTCAAATGTTACAAATATATTATCTTGATGATCAGGATTCATGTCCAGTAGTATACCAACTTGCTGTTGAAGGAAAACACCTTTCAATGTGACTAATAATTATCAAATGTTGAAAATTGAAATCGATCTTTAGATTTAATGTTTCTAAATGGCACCTCCAAACTGACTACTTTTGGCTTATGGCTTTCCATATTATTTGATTTTAATGCTGCTGATCAGAGGTTACTCCATAACACGTGTATAGCATAACGACAAGTACTGCTTTTATGCAACTTCGGTATTTTTTGTATTTATTAGATAAAATATCTAGATGATCACAATTCGTGCCCATTAGTATACCAACTTGCTACTGATAAATTACATCTCTAAATGTGATAATGTTCAAATCATCAGAATATCTAGTAAAATTGTTACAAATTCCATCATTATTTACTTACGATTCCTATCTTTTTATACAAATTATTTTGCCAATACACTAGTTTATTGCCCCAACATAAATATATGCCCAAAATATATTAGCGGCTTGATTGAATACTTGATTTTTTCACATTAATTAACAAAGGACCTTTTCATATTTCTGAGCAAAATAAATAACAGTATCAATAAAAATGCGTGGTGGTCAGAAAAAAAAAGACCAACGTGGGAATAGACGATCATCTTTAGGCTGTGTTCTCCAAAACCAATGACTTATTTAATGACTTAATGAGTCTCAATGCTTGGTAGTGTTTCTGTGCTAGTGTATCGACAAGGTCAAGATTTTTTATCTGTATTCTTTGCATTTTTCACATTCAACGACATCCGACACAATTGCTGATTGCAGATATATTGGTCGAACTTTATATTAAAATTTTATACACGTTTTTGGACCTTTCATTATGTGTTTGATGTAGCTTTTTTGTTTTTTATATTTTAATTTTTACCCATTTTAACAGCTCACGTGTCCACATTTCTCTATACTCCGAAATTATTCTTGTCTGTTTATTCAAAAGATCTATTATATTGCAAAAGAAACGTGGTCATATCCAATTAGAGTACGTAATTTCTGATCGCCTTTGTGTTTCGAACACTTTTTCGGTCCAATTACACTGACAAGTTTACACTGACAAGTGGGTCTTGGTCATGATCTCCTACTTCGTCATATCAATAGTCACAATCTGATTTTTTGGAAAAACGCTGATCACTGATGTCTGCTCTTTGTACAGTTTTCGCCACTTTATATACACGATCCGGACCACGAGATGACGAAAGAGAAGGTTTCCGTGCCCAAAAACCGGTTAACCCCACAGCTGGATTTTGTCTCAGTACAAACAAAAAGGGAAATTACTATAAAAAATGAGTGGTGATTAGCTGACCGAGATGTATAAGTGAAGATCTTTCAATATACATACATAGCATATTTGCTTACTGGTGTGTTTCATTTCATAGTCCATATATCTTTTTATTATTCAAATCTAAGATCTCAAAAAATTGTGACTGGTTATAACCCTACTTTTATCAGATTACTATTTCCTTTACCGGATCAGGGATCATGCACCATATATATAATTGCAATATACAGTAAAGGTGTTTTGAAAGGGATTTTTTAGAAATGTTCTGTCTAATGTTAAGGTACTTGTATAATCCTGACCTCTTTGTCAACAATGTTCACATCAGCGCCATTATTTAACAGGAATTTGATGCAATCAAACTTGTTGAACATCATGGCCACATGTATCAAATGATTCCCCTGAAATACATTTATTTCACACTGTATTCCATTGGTATTCTATTGTCAAGTTTTTACATCATTTTTGTGTATTTACATATATATCAAATTCAATCACAGAACTAGAAACGTTAATTATACTTTCGAACTCTGATTAATGTGAATATCGACATTACATGTCGAAGCTCGTGAAATTACAATCAGGTCTATATACAGATATTTAAGCTTGATACACACCTCTTCTTAAAAAAGATAATAGGTGTAACAAGCTTATTACACTTTATAACTATATTTTAAATGCATAAAAAATGTAAATATAATCCGATTGGCGAAAAGAAAGAAATTTCAAATTGAGAAACCTATAAGTTTTTTTGTTTTTTGTTTTTTTTTTAATCATTTTTATCATAAAGTCAATTTTCTGCCTTGGAACACATAAGACTAAACGAAACTTGAACATGACAGTTTCATTATTAATAATTGTATAGTGTTACGCAATTTGAAATTGTGGTGTGACTAAAATATTATTTCTCTGAGTGGTGCTTTGTGCCATTCGGGCTTTATTGCTTTTCTAGCTTTCAACATATTTTTTCGTGATACTCTGCTACATGTCAATAGAGGAAACTTAAACTACCTAACAAACATAAGTTTACTTATTATTTTGTTTAAAATCTGTTGTTTGCCAGTAACTCTGAAGCCTTGAAGTTTTTAAAAATATGATATCGAGATTTCAGTAATATTTAGATATTAAGCAGAACCAAATATTTTAGGAATGTTTATTTTGGCTGCTTTAAAAAAATTTCCGTAGATAAAACCCCATCTTTTTTCTTTAAAACACGAGAAAAAAGTATTTTACTACAATGCTTTTATACATAAAAAAACTATAATGTGAAATGATTCAAAAAAGACAATCAAATACAATCTTGTACATAAAATATCTATTATAAATTCAAATTTGAAAAAAAAAAATGAAAATTAAATTATCAATCCCATTTTATTTTCTTTTTCTTATTTCTGAAAGCATTTTGAAATTATGAAGTCCTCAGTTAAAGACTCGTTACTCCTTTAATTACCTTCACAAAATTTAATTTTATCAGCTTCAGTTATTTAGGTTATTTTAAATGTGACACCCATTTCTATTTATCTTATATAAAGTTATGAATATTTAATCAAGCTCTGCTCTAGAAGAGTGCCATGAACCAACCTAATACAAGCAAATTAAATATGATAATGCCATCTCTATGAGTATATAATATTTAAGATTTACAAGCTGAAATAATTGTTTGCATTTTAATAAGGGGTATAACGGAATCAGAAAAATGCAGGATGCTTTTCGTGGTATGTTTTTTACACAATAGTTCTCGTATATAATCGATAATATAAATGTAAGAATTCGCAGTAACATATTCGTTGATTTAAATGAAAAATATAGTTTAAAGCTTAACTAGCTTTTTTGTTATATCATTAAATAAAACTACAAGATAAATTTAACAAAAATGTCAGATTTGTCCATAACGAGTCCATATTGGAAAATATCGTTTCCGATTTCTACTTACTTAAATGTCAAAAATTAAAATTAACTTACGCCCAACATTGAACTGAAGATACATAAGTAATATATGAATTCTGCAAAGAAGACATGATTTGCAGGAATCGAATACCGAAGCAGCAAATTAGAACTTGATTTGAGAAAAATAACTTTCCTATAAATGAATGACATAGATAAACAGATTGAGACGTAAAGAATATGACAGCTATTTCAATGTAGTAAATTTTCAGTTGTATCTCGAAAAGCCGTTCTTTTTTTATTGCAATAAAAATCACCTCCTTGTCCTTTATATTTATGTCAGCATCTGCGTTTATCAGCATTTCCATGACGTCCATTTGTCCAGACAGCATTGCTTCCTCTAGGCATGATGTTCCCTATGCAACGTAGATAATAGCATTGATACATTCGTATTCACAATGATTTAATTGAAAAGAGCAAAATCTTTGTAAAAAAAACTCCTACGTCATAAATATGTATATATTTACTTATACCGGCACCCATACTTTCTAACCTGAAATCCGCCATAAAAGTAGAAGTCGCCATGCATTGTGTTTGCAGAACTGAGATTCAAACTTTCTTATTTCTACCATTTTTCACATAAATTACAAAGAACACGCGAAACAAATATGGACAGGCAGTTTTTGGCGTCATAGAAATGAAATCATGAGAATTTTTTAATATTTTCCATAAATAGATAGTTAATATTTCCCTCTTTCATTGCTCTGTCTTTAGCTATTTTTGGCTCCCCTTTTAAATCTTTTTGGTTATTTTTTTTCTCTATGAGATTTTACAAATATTTGGTTTATGGTTTTCCAAATATGTTAATTTGATCTGTACTCTGAAGAGACATAGTTGTACAAATGGTCATATGCAGAAAGTAAACTTTCAGTTACTTCAGTATTTTGTTATTTATAATCTAAAATATGCGTAAAAACGAAAATATGTATACGTCACCATGCTAATAAGGCATATATTTTACAAAATATCTGAATTAAAATATTTTTACAGGTAATTAGCAGCAAAGTAGACGAAAAATGACGTTTTACATCTGTCAATCAATTATGACGTCCCAAAGGAAAAGTTGTCAAATGAATGCTCCGACCTGAAAATCAAAACTTGATATTATGTTTTCACGGATTTGACATTATTGGTTATGACGTACACTTGATTGAACCGATGACAGTTTGACAGTTGTGGAATACAGATCAGACATGCTTACCTTTGTGAAGCACCTGATGTCACTCTAGGTTTTTACTGCATTTACATGGTTACTGCTTTAGGCTTAAATGTTTTTTCTGTTAATTCGTATTTTTTATATTGTTCTATCGTAGTTTAAATCAATCCTAATTAAGTCCATCGTAATTTAGGTATTTTTAGGTAAAGCAGCTTCCTTGTCATATTCATTCCATAATGCAACAGTTTACAAGCAATGCAATTTCACTGGCAAAGAAATACAGAAATTACTGAAAATTCAAGTCTCTTCAAATCAAAACAGCATATTACTGATAGGATCTTAATAAAAAGCAACAAAACAGCAACGGGCACTCTTTCCAAGCCCTTCTTGAGAAAAAATATAGAATAATAAAATTTTCAAGAAACTTAATTAATCAGTAAATCAGATCAAATTTTGAAATGTTTTAGTAAGGGTTGACAATCCCATTTCTGTTTGAAAGCATACTTACAATTGTGTTTCTGACGTTAACATCAGCCTCGAAATTTAGTAGCAGCTTTATAATTTCTTTTTGTTTCCCAAGGACAGCTGTATAAAGTAATGGATCTCCCTAAAAACAGAAGTAAATACTGACACCTCCTGATAAAATTACTCAGCTTGAATTCATCATATAACAACGGTAAATAAAGTAAAATGACTTGTAAACTTTTAATGTAAATCCTTTCGGGCTTAATTTGTTCAGTGATTTAAACAGGTGCAACTAGTTTCTTAAAAAATGGCTGAAATGGCTTGTTTCTATAAAGCTGTTTTACATATAAAGCTCTTTCGACAGCACAAAATCTAAGATATAAATTTGAAAACCTAAAGAATGTCAAATATGCATGAAAATTATATAAACAATTGCTTTATAAAGACAAACAGAAGTAAAGACAGAATGAAAACCGTGGGCATGAAAAACAATAAGTAGAGTGATGTTACAAACATACATCATAGAAAATAAGTATGATATTCTCTCATGTCAGATATTACACGTTCATCTTAGGGACTGTGCAATATTTACCAGAAGTGTGGGCCGGTACAAACGCATACGGAGTAATTACTTTTTAGCGTCGAAATAATTGGCGGGTGACAAGATTTTTTCATAAGAGTTTTAGCAGGGCATAACTTTTTTTATTTTAATCTTATAAGGCATAATAAGAATAACAAATCTATTTAACAAAAGTAACTAAAACAAATAAATAGTTAATTATAAAAGCAAACATCTTTAAAAGTTAGCATAGCACATGTGTTAAGTTTTTAAACTAGGGTGAATGTAAGAGAATGTACTTGGTATTCATAAATTGACTTCCATGTTATTCAATGAAGAATATCAATAATGAAAATACAAATACCATGTAAAGTTTGCGATATAGTATAAATATTGAAACTAAACAAATTATGTTGATTTCATGTTTGGTTAGTAAGGTTTTTTGTCATGGATGCTCATGTAGCTCTATAAACTACAACTTTCGCCAAATGGCAGCCAGTTATACCCCGCTAATTGAAACCTGGATCAATATGCAAGTGTAAATTTGAGTGAGTGAGGACACAATTAGGTGTGGAAACTGAACAAAATTATGGACAAAATACAAGTATGAACACCATTAGTTACACAGGACGGAATTGTTCTAAAACGGAAATTTATCGTGTAAACAAAATTCATATGGGTTGATGTGAATTAGGACAATTACGACAATTCCACGCTGTGTAACGAATATATCCTGATATCTCAAAGAAGGAAAGAGCTAAAAAATCAGCTAAGGACAGAGCTATGTTACAACCGTTTTTGTAATAAACAACCGTTTTTGTAATAATTTTTTTTCCTATGAAATTTTTATGATTAAATGCTTCAATTATATTAATTAAGTGATGAAAAATTGAAAATTAGCAGAACAAACTATGAACACGATACTATAATTCAAGTTATTACAAAAACCGTTACGAATGTGACAACCGTTTTTGTAATAATTACCATTTTTGCAATAATTGTTTTTTTTTCGTATCAACCGTTTTTGTAATAATTTTTTTTATACATCGAATACCTGTTCCCTTGCTTTAGTAGTATACTTCTATTGATGAATAATATAAACTAGTGTCCCTGGTATTGGAAATGAAATTATTATAAAAAGCGTTATTACAAAAAACGTTGAATGCGTCTCAACCGTTTTCGTAATAAACAACCGTTTTTGTAATAAATCTTTTTCCAAAGGAATTTTCATTATTACAAAAAACAAAAAACGTTATTACAAAAACCGTTACGAATGTGACCACCGTTTTTGTTATACTCATCCATTTTTGTAATATTTTTTTCCTTACCAAACACATGTTTCCCTGCTTTAGTTGTATACATTTATTGATGAATAATGTAAACCTATCAGAAAAAACTGAGCTCCTGGTATGGTATATATAACAAAATACCGAGGTTACTATAAATTTCATTTCTGCATATGCGCATTTGACAACTTCTGTCTCTTCAGTGCAGATAGCATAAAAATATTTGGAAATCCATATACAGAAACATGTGTCAAATCTGATAGAGAACAAATTACCAATAGAATCTAAATAGGAAAGCCAAAAATCAGCTAAAGATATAGCTATGCAAGAGGGAGATGCTCCTTAGTTTGAACAAAATTTTCTTAAATTTAGATATTGCAATTTTTCAAATAAAATCGGTTTTCGGGACCGCACCGAAGTACTGGCTACTGGGTTGTTGAATACCCTCGGGACTAACAGTCCACCAGTAGAGGCATCGGCCCAGTGGTAATAAATAACAAAATACCGAGGTTACTGTAAATTTTATTTCTGCATATGCGCATTTCGACAACTTATGTCTCTTCAGTGCAGATAGCATCAAAATATTTGGAAATCCCTATACCGAAACATGTGTCAAATCTGATAGATAACAAATTACCGATAGAATCTAAATAGGAAAGCCAAAAAATCAGCTAAGGACAGAGCTATGCAAGAGGGAGATGCTCCTTAATTTTTTTACAAAATATTCATAAATTTAGATATTGCAATTTTCCAAATAAAATCGGTTTTCGGGCCAGCACCGAAGTACTGGCTACTGGGTTGTTGAATACCCTCGGGGACTAACAGTCCACCAGCATCAAATTATTACAAAAAGCGTTATTACAAAAACCGTTAAATGCGGGACAACCGTTTTTGCAATAAAGACAGTTTTTGTAATAAACGACAGTTCTGTTTGTATGAAAAGGAAAAAGGGATAAGCAAAAGATATAAACAATTGATTCTCTTTCTCCGAGACCAAGTGATGAAATAAACAACGAAAAATAGTTAACACAGTAATGTAAAGGTGTTGGAATTCTGGGCATCCTCATTGAAGAGAAAAAGACCGTAATTCATCGTGTCGATTTTTGAAGATGGACGCTTGAAATCTAAGCTATATGACAGACGTAATGATTTTAACTTCCCAATTGTGAATTTTCCCTTTCCGAGCAGCAATATACCTACCTCTCCAGCCTATGGAGTGTACATTTCACAGTTGATTCGTTACTGTCGCGTATGTAGTTTATACGGTGATTTTTTTAATAGAGCAAAAACACTGTCCAAACAGTTGCTTAGTCAGGGATTTATTCAGCCTTTGTTGCTTTCATCCCTTCAGAAATTTTATGGCCGTCACCATGATATCATTGACAGATATGACGTGTCTGTGTCCCAAATGAAAACGGAAATTTCAGCTAGATTTCACGGATTTGACATAATCGGTTTTGACTCTACCCTGGATTGACTCACTGATAGTGTGACGGGTGCCGCTAGCGGAGCAGGACATGCTTACCCTTCCGGAGCACCTGATGTTACTCCCGGTTTTCATGCGAGTTCACACTATGAGTGCCTTAGTTTTTAATGTCGTCTTTTTATTTCCGTGCATTACAGCTGTCTCACGTCCTTTTTTGTCTTTGTTTTTCTCTGATGCCGTTTTTGCCATGTCTTTGGATTTCCATTTTTGTAGTCTTCGCTTCCCTTGTTCCTACGATATTCTACTGCCGTTGTTTTTGCAGCATAAACTTATTACATAACAAGGAAGTTTTTGCAAAAAGGTTATAATTGAAAGCACGCGGTGGAATGGGTAACAGACATTTTTAAAATAATCGTTTCTCATGAAAGCAATGTTGTTATACTTCAATTGTCGACCTATATTGATGAATATCGTTAAACTAGTAGAAAAACTATTTCCCTGGTATAGTAAATGAACTTATTACAAAAAGCGCTATTGCAAAAAACGTTGAAGAAGTGACAACCGTTTTTGTAATAAATATTTTTCCTATGACATTTTCATGGTTAAATGCTTCAATTGTCTTATTACATTGAGGAAAAATGTAAAATTAGCAGAACAAACTATGATTATGATATTATTATTCAAGTTATTACAAAAAACGTTACGAGTTCCTATCGTTATTTGTGTTTGTCTCTTGTTTTCATTATTGTTTTTTTCTGGTGCAGTTTGCTTGTAAATTGTGGCATGTGATTGTAGTTCCTGGCCATTGTAGGTTTTTGCTGTTATCCTTTTTTGTAATTTTACGAACACGATATCATTAGTCTCTGGACAGTTGAAATTTATAAAATAGAAAATAGAAAAAAAGGCTGATATAGTAAAAATATCTTTGTCTCTGAAAAAATGTACGTACATTTTTGTATTTGTTCTTCACAACAATTTGAAGATCCCGAAACGTGAAACTTTTCATTTCAATAAAAGGTTCCCATAGTGACTTCAAGATGAAAAACAACAACAAAGGCGTGGT
>MJUU01071145.1:0-14108 GCA_002080025.1 Modiolus philippinarum
GGAAAGAAATCCCTTTGCACCCTACTTCACAAAATTGCGGACAATCACAGCAATTAACCGTGTAGTAGTTTTCTCAATCAATTGTGCAAACGTTCTGGAAGCAGTAAAGTTTTTGTTTGTAAGTTGTCATGGATATACATTTATAGCTTGCGTCGGAAATAAGTATTGTAAGTGCCCAAGAATGGTCATATAAATATAAGAATCCCACTGTATATATTAGATGCTTTTTACTCAATAACATATCATGATCAGATTTTTGAACAATTATCGTCTAAAACCACACTTGCATTTCGCCGCAAAAATGAAAATCGGTTGTTTTAGAATTCTTCAATATGAAAAAGAAGTCTTAATTTAAGGATTTCGCGGTGAAAGGTAGAATACATGTAATTGAAAAATTGTATCAGCACAGAAAGCTAAATGCGAAGTTTAAAAATGAAATTATATTGTTGAACTTACCGGTATAAATTTCTTGTAAGCAATTGGATCTTTTCTTGTAATCATCAATTCATAATGGTCATATATAAATGTACATGCAAATGGTCAATCTATAAAAAAAAATACGAGTAAACAATAAGACAGAATTGTTGTTGTTTTAGTCGTAACTTCAATTAAGTGAAACTTGACTCTTCAGATAAACCGTTTCAGCATTATTTGGAAAATTGTTTACTTCTTTTTGTCGCAATTACTTCCTTTGTAAATGTAATGATCATTTTTGTTCATTGAAAGGCAGATATGAAGTGAGTAATTATTTGTTTACCTAACATTACTCTTCTCCTCTTTTGTCGATTTTAAGGTAGATAGACAAAGTTACGATTCACATCAAAATATATATAATAAAATACTTGATGGGTTTGATTTTTTTTAACCCAATCAATTATTTGACAGCTTTCTATTTGTTACTTAATAATTGACGCGTCATATTTCTCCAGACTTCCTTAAAGTCGCCCCATCTTCCTGTAAATAACTTTTACCCCAGAAATATTTGTAATATCTGTCCATGTTACGGAATTTTTTATATCCTAATTCAGATTATAAACAAGGTATTTACAAGAGCAATACGACGTCTAATGGATAGATATAAGCAATAAAGAGATATGGAGTAAATGCACATGAGATAAGGTCTCTTCAAATGCATGGGAAACAAAGCAAAGGAACAAGGCTTTTTGCTGTTGTTCTTAATCTAGAAGTCGCCATGAGGCCTTCAACAATGTGATACTTTTAACAAAGTTTAATTTCTTTTGAGCTAATAGCTACTAAATACCGAAATTACCGGAAATTCAGGTTATGCAGATGACCATATTCTAGACAGCGTCTGTTCATTTTTGCATGCATTCTATGTAAATTCAGAGGAAAAAAACTACCATCGAGAAAAATTAGGCCTAAATTCTAGGAAGAATAAGATGGTGACACATATTGTTTGTTATCAAATTCAGTTTGCTAGTATGAGCTTCAAATATTTAAAACAAAATCTCATTGATGAAAATGTAAATGATTTTAAATCTTAAAGGATGTGGTACTACTTGAAATTTTGAAACTTTAATTACAAGAGCGATAAATGGTTCGAAGAACAGTATAAAAATAACACTTGAAACTTAAAAAAAAGTCTATCAACTTGAGAAATTGAGCATTAACTGAAGAAAAAATATATCAATGTACAAATGTATTATAACTAAAACAAATGCATCGGAGAAAGATAAAAATACTAAATACTAAGGTTGCTGTAAAATTAAGCTTCTGCAGATACCATTCCGACAACCTATATCACTTCAGTACAGATAAAACTAAAACATTTGAAATATCATTAAGGGAAAAATGAGTAAAAGTTATAGAGAACAAATAACCAATTGGAAAATTAAAATCAAATAAGTACAGAGTTTTGCACGAAAGAAATACTCCATAAATGAAATTTACAAAATTTAAGTATTGCTTCGAAACATAATGTTTTTTACCAACATCGAAGTTATGATTACTAGGCTAGTATATAGCATCGAGCCATTAGCAAAGGCATCAACCCGGTAATAATAGATATGCAAATACCGATGTAACTGTAAATTTTGTTTCCGCAAAAAGGCCATTCCGAAAACTTATTTCGAAAACTTATGTCTCTTCAGTGCAGATAAAATCACACATTTAGAAGGCCCTTTAACCTTTCGGGAGGCCAGCTGAGATGTCAGAAAATATCTAGAAGTGGCTACTAGAAGAACAACAGTAACAAGAACACAAATACTTGCTATGCTACTTGAATAAATGTTTCTAGTAAAAACAAAAGAGAGAATGGAATGAACCTTCCATAATTTCTCCCGTCTGGTGTCACCACTGTACTATCAGGTTTATTCTATGACGTCGTGATTCCAGGAAAATGCACGCACAAGAAACAATTTTTGAACATGCTTCCCGCTATTTACCTGACGTTGCACCAGCGACACAATTCGGAAAAAAGCACGAAGGTGAATTCCATTAAGAAATATATTATCGTAAGCGCGTTCTGTGCGAGTTAGAATACGGTAAGAACTTGTATTTGTCATTTTATTATACCGAGCGATATTTGACATTTCAAACATTTCAAACATACTCTAAATATATGCATATTTACGTAAAATCATTACTACATTACTACTGGATATATACCGAAATATATCCAACATAGCTCCAAAATAAGAACCTGTAAAATATTATTAAATCGATTTATTTTGTTGTGTACCTTATTTATTTCACTCTGTAACAAAATAATATTCACTTTCAACGACTAATTTAAAAAGAGTAATGTTTTTTTTTCGGTGGTGGCTTTTTTCTCAATTATAGATTTTATTTTTGTAATACGGTGTTTGACAAAGTTTGTTATTATGTTTTTCAAACATCAATGAACAGAAATTTCTCGAACTCACATGATTTAATACCCTTGCAAGTTTTTAGTTTATTTTATTTCCTTAATTTTCTCTTGATAATGGCAACCTCCTGGAATCAACAAAATTATCTTCTTACTTATGAAAAACAAAACTTCACAAAAAGGCCGTGTTCTAATTGTGAATTTGTTCTCCAAAACATGTCCAGAAATCTTATGATTGTATATTTATAAATCTGACTAGCTAGATTTACTTTAGATGATTCCAGAAAGCAACCGATAATTTTAAAACAACAAAAGATATTGGTATTAAAGCAATTGTTAGAACACTTTGCCAGTTAAGTATATGTTTGTTGAGGTTCCCGAATCCATGGATCAAAGGGTGAATTCCTCTCAAACCGGTGCTAGGGGGCGTCTTGAACTTTCTATGAGGTATGAGCAAAGCTCATTGTTGGAGGCCTCATGGTGACTTCAAGGTGAAGGACAGCAATAAAGGCGTTGTTCCATTGCTTAGAATTACCATGTTTTACTCCATATTAATTTATTATTAATTGGTGTTACTTCTAACTCAGAGGTGACATCTAAATTGACTGTTGCTATATTAACGCCTAAAAGATGTTTTATAAATTCAATTTGTATCATATCGAGTGGAAAGGAAAAATATCCGTCTTAAAAGTTAAAGAATTTGTCTCTCACTACGTGTCTTGTGACCATACAGTAGTATTAATTTAACACATGACTCAAACAGTGTGATGTAATGAGCTCTATCACACAATTTGTACAAATATGATGCTTTCACACAGCTGATTTCTATCTAATGCCAAATTATTGTGAGTACGATTATCGATCGAAAGATTGCATTCAACGTTTAACTGGAGAGTTATTCTGCTCTTAAACTTTCAAAATCTTGTTTTCATCCATGATATTAATTTGTTAAATGCTAGAAATACTGTATTTTTACATCTAATTTATATTTGCATTTTTCCTTCCTCATCAGAATTAGAATACAGGTATGTGATAAATAGATTAGTACATGTCATTTTCCATACCATCCCTGGTTTTAGTTAATGAAGAATAAAAGAACTGACATACCAAAGAGTACGAGAAGGAGTAATATAAAGAAGAAATAGATGAACTCGGAAATAAATTTAAATACTAATTAATATTAACTATCCTGAAATAATTAATTAATAATAATTAATTTGGTGAATTTCAGTCTATCATACACTCCCCTGCCTTCAAAAATGACTTCCATATCATTTCAACATACTAGCTATAAAAACAAAGTAAAATATTTTCAAATGCCTCAATTGCAAAATATAAATCTGCAATAAATAAATGTACAAAAAAATGATAAAATAAATGGCTAAATCTACAATGAGCAAATGTAAAGATAAATAATTAAATTAGGTTTTAACTTAATTATGGAATCTGCAATCCATAGTTCAGGCAAACTAAGAATCTGCGTTCTATCTGGTCAACATAATAAATACATAATCAAAATCCTGTTAAAGAAACAAATACAAACTAATAAAAGAATGTCAGTGGTCAAACTTTATGATGGAAACTAAAGCTTTTCCTGCATCTGCCTCTATGCCGGTGAACAATCCTTTTTCTGCAAATAATGATAAATAATTAGCTTTCTGCTGCCACTCAGCAGATTCAGTTCCAGATGCTACAACAGAATGACCCCTAGATGGTAAAGCTGATTTTGTGACATAGTCACCAGATCTCAACCATTGTGGCTGTGACTTCTCTTTGTTAGATCTACGGGGTACAAATAACTTAATACCGAACTTGCTGTAAATTTAATTTCTGCATATAGCCATTTCGACAACTTATGTCTCATAAGTGCAGATAAAATCTAAACATTTGGAAAACAATAAACTCAAAGATGCTTTAAACTGATAGACAGCAAGTAACCAATATGATCTAAATTGAAAGCCAAAATCAGCTAAGGACAGAGCTTTGCATGAGGGAGATACTCCTTAGTTTTCAACAAAATTTACAAAAATTTAGACATTGCAAGTTTTCAAATAAATCGGCTTTCGGGTCAGCACCGAAGTACTGACTACTGGGCTGGTGAATACCCTCGGGGACTAACAGTCCACCAGCAGTGGCATCGACCCAGTGGTAGCAAATAACTAAATACCGAACAAGTGGTGCTTCAACATGAAATTGTTCCTGTGTCTTGTTTGCTGAGGACAGTACTCCTTCATGCTCATCTTCAGAATTATCTTCCTCATCTACTGTATCGGAAGCGCTTCCATTTGAACCATTATCATGTTCATCTGTTAGAACACTATGGGCGTCACCATTTAGCTGGTCCTTTATCTTGCTCCAATGTGGGTTCATCATAACTTTCTGTTCTATCAACACTGGGTGTAGTGTTTGACACAGTCTGTCTTTGAGGAGCCCATACATCTGTTTTGTCACTGTATCTTCTGTATCTATCTGTTTTCTGTTTTCTAGCTGTCCTTGTCCTAGGTCTTGGCACTGGTTTTGGTGAGGTATTTTCAGATCTCTCTTTTGTATTCTGGGAGATGTATCCAATTGGCAGCAAAAGATTAAGATGTAAGGTTCTTTTCTTTTTGCCTTCTCTACATTCAGTCTGTACGGTTTAAACTGGTATGTCATCATTCGGCTTCTTTAATACCACATAAATATCATTCTCCCACCTATCAGCTAGTTTATGTTTACCTTCTCCAAATGCGACTCTTTTAACTAATACCTTATCTCCCACTTCAAGTGTTGCTAATCTGGTCTTAAGGTTACACCGTCCTTTACTCTAGCTGCTGCTTCTGTGGCAAGTTTGTATGCTGTAAGTAATCTTTCCTTAAATTCTTTTATATATTTTGTCTGATGCTTCTTTTCACCTTCACTCACTAATCCATATGCTAGGTCAATTGGGGGCTTGGGTTGTCTGCCAAACATCAGAAAATATGGCGAGTGTCCGGTTGCTTCATGCCGCGTACAGTTGTAAGCATGAACTAACGGAGAAACATAGGCTTTCCAGTTTGACTTTTGTTTTGGTTGAAGGGTTCCAAGCATTGAAGGTAAGGTCCGGTTGAATCTTTCAGTCATACCGTTTCCAATTGGATGGTAGGGAGTTGTTCGAGATTTTTTTATTCCTGTTAAATGACATAGTTCTTGTATCAGATGGCTTTCGAAGGCTGCACCTTGGTCGGAATGGATTCTGGTTGGTATGCCATAATGCACGATGAAGTTGTGAAACAAGGCTTCTGCAGTTGTCTTCGCGGTCTGATTGCGAGTGGGAATGGACTGGGCATACCTAGTAAAATGATCAGTAATTACCAAGATAACGGCAGTAGAATACCGAAGGAACAAAGCACAAGATTACACAAATCAAAGTCCAGAGACAAGGCAAAAGCAAAAACACCAAAAGACGGAAGACCAAAGACACCACATGCCCACAAAACACAAGAACATTACATATACAACACAAAAAACTAAAGCACTAACAGTGTGAACTCAAGATATCTTGAATTCCGCCTTTCGATGGTTCCAAAGTCAGGTAATCTATGCAAACTAACTCCATGGGCTGTGTGGTATGACTGCTAACTAACGGTGCCTTTTCTGGTTGTGATTTCCTTTTGATGCATCTTTCACATTTCTGTATCCAATTTGTGATATCCTTTGTCATTCCAGGCCAATAGAAACGTTCTTTCACTAGACTGGTGGTTCTGCCTTTGCCTGGGTGACCCACTTCATCATGTTATGCCTCAAGTACTACAGTAATATGGGATGATGGAATAACTAGCTGATGGTTTTTGGTGTTATCTCTGGTGGTTCCCGATATAACACGTCATCGATGATGAAAAGATGCTGGAACTGTTTCTTTAGATTTCCAGAAGACTTGTTGTTCTTGCTTGGTTTCTTTCCCAATTTAACTTCTTTGATCCAAGAGTTCAGTAATGGATTCAATGCTTGGCATTCAGACCAGCTAATGTCATTGCATATGTCCATATGCATATCCAATCCACTGATATCAACAGATTCTGGAGAGATGGCACAGGTCTCAACCAATGGTCTGAATGGCTCCACAAATGGCCTTAATGGATTCTGATGACACTGTTGATGCGGGTAATCTCGATAATCGATCTGCACCAGCATTGGATTTGACTGGTCTGTAGATGATTTCAAAGTTAAAATGGGTTAAAGCAGCTAGCGAACGATGTCCAGTTGCGTCAAGTTTTGCAGTGGTCAACACATAAGTTAGAGGGTTATTGTCTGTGTATACCTTGAACTGTTGATGTGAAAAGTAGTCTTTAAATTTATCTGTAATGGTCCACTTCAGTGCTAAAAACTCCATCTTATGTGCTGGATAATTTTGTTCCGACTTTGTCAAGCTTCTGCTGGGATATGCTATGACACGGGGTAGTCCAGCCTGTTCTTGATATAGAACGGCTCCAAGACCAAGAGAACTAGCATCCGTATGGAGTTCAAATGGTTTAGTATAATCCACATATCCAAGAATTGGTGCTGAAACAAGGAGCTGTTTAAGCTTCTGGAATGCTTGGTCTTGTTCCTCATTCTATACAAATGGTTTCTGTGTTTTCTTCTTCTTCTTTCCTTTCTTTGTTACAGTAGTTGGCATCATGGAAGTTAGTGGCTTGGCTATCTGGCTAAAGTTGTGTATAAACCTTCGATAATAACCAACAAAGCCGATGAATTTCCTAACTTCTTCTGGTGACGTTGGTGTTGGCCAATCCGTTACCTTAGAAACCTTCTGTGGATCTGTATCAACTCCAAATTCAGAAATGACGTGTCCAAGATATCCTTACAGATATTCTGTAAAATATTTCATAAACTGTCTCGAGTTCCCATACAAGATAGTTCTACAATCAAGACCTCTCTATTAACCATAATCAATGTAAAAAATGGATAACAAGAAACACCTACAAGGGCTGAAAATTATAATTACATGTCACAACTTGCCATTGATCTATACATGAAGATCACGAATAAGACAAAAGACAATGATAGGAACTCGATATCCTATCTAAGGCCAATGAAGCAGATTAAGGTGTCTCAGTGGTATTATTCTGCCATTTTTTGTCTTATAATTGTTTATTTAGGTTTCATTCATTAAGAAATTTATCAAAAGAGTATATTAAAATGAAAGGAAAGTTCAAATGTATTTAAAATTAATATTCTTATCATTTTTTTAACATTTTCATTACAAAAACGTAAGCTAAAATACACGAGCTTTAAATCTGTTGCTGGGTTTACAGAACAAGAAAATTATTCAAGGGAGATAATTTGATAAAATATATTAACAAAGATATCAATAGCGAAATCAACATTTTGCAATTTTTCTCTCTTATTTCAACGGTGACTCCTTATTTTTGATTTTTATACGAAAACTACATAATGATAATTATACACATGCAAAGTATGAAAAAAATCTATAATAGATTTTTCAAACTGTCCTTTCCCTATCTTTTCTATGTAAAATCTTGAAATTTTCAATTTCAGATTTTGCGCTTAAATGCATGGTGACCCCAAAATTATATTTTACATTTTGAACAATAATACTGTTATGTTTTCACACAGAAAATTTTACAAAATTCTATAATAGGAAATTAATACCCTGAAGACACCTTAAGGTATTTTAGTAGACCTGATAGCCATATCCATCAAAGTAAAGAGTAATAATATCATAACTAGTCCAACGTTCCTTGCAAATACTAATCTGATCTTTATTAGGATATCAAATGTGTATTAACACAGTCAGCATTTAATGAATCATTTTTAAAGTATTTTTAAGATAAATGGGACAATTGTCAATTACCTCGTTTCATATGTCATATGAATGAGTATATGATATTTCATGCCAGAACAGCACAAATATATTTTTAAACACATTAAGTTAACAGCAGAAAATGATGTATAGTGTTTGAATTCCCTATATGCTTCATACGAAACGAATCATATAACAACTAATTATCCTGAAGACGTCTCATTTACAACTAAATTTTCTGGAGTAATTTTTCGTCTTGTTTTAAGTAGAATAATGTGCAGTTTCATATTAAAATCAAAGTATAATTTTGAACTACATAATTTATGACGTTGATATATTCTTGGATTAGGATAGTATCTATTTAGAAACAACTTCATATAATTTATTGAATACTTAATATGAGTAAATAACAGAATTAAGCACTTAAACCATACCAGTACTTTTGCAAGTTTAATTGATGTTTGCTGACAATCCCGTATCCATGACCACAAAAGGCATGGATGTAGCGTGGTTCGACATTTAGCAAAGGATTTCGCTCAAACCGGTGCTAGGGGCCGTCTTGAACTTACTATGGAAGATTTTAAACTCTGTGAAACGTCAGATGTTTTGAACCCACTAAGCTTAAGGTTAAGGAAACTCCTGAAGCAATACCTTTTTGAAATAAACATTTACTTTTGTGCCATAAAAGAGGTGTTGATGAAGAACAACAAAAAAGTGTTGTTCGATTGCTTGGTTTTACCATTTAATTTTAGATACTTTTTTTCTCATGGACATTTATTCCTTAACCTTTCATTGTATATCACAGTAATTTGACATATACAATTATTGGAAATATACAACTATGAAAAATTGCACAGAAATAATTCATCATTTTTTGTTTGTTAAGATTTTTTTCTTATTAGTTTCTTTAAGAACAATTAAAGATATGTTTTATATTGTAAACAGAGGCTATTCATAAAATTCCTAAACCTATAAGTGAACATTACAATGCGTCAAACTGTTGATTCCACTTCAAAGTTTTGAGATTTATGTTGAAAACTTTCAATGGAAGAAGTTTTAATTTCAAAATGTTCTCCTTCAACGAATATCTTAGATTAGTTGAAGTTCCGAAGTTGTTTTATAAGACACAATCTCATTCAATTAATATCACCAATAAAAACAACAACTGAGTTTTGCAAAAGGTCTTTGTCCAGTTTTTAGTACACGTTATATTGCATAAATATATCCGTGAATATATTTTTATGTGATGAAAGACAAGTTTTATTTAAAATTTCGTTCAATTACAAATCGGTTTGAGTTCAAAAAGATATTAAATATTACAAAGAAGAACCAATAAAAACTATCATACTGCGTAAAATTTTAACTCAGTGTTTTCATGTTAGTCTTCTTTATAAAGCAAAAATTAATTGAATAATTTTTTTATCAATTGCCCTAGACATTTCTCTCAAATGTATAATTAACAACCAATAGCAATATGCATTATATCATTCTCCACAGGAATCTGTCAATTTTACTCAAATAACAATTACTGAACGTATGTAGTTGATAAATAAAGTTATTACCTAATGCTATTAACTTTTATGTCATCAACATTTTCCTTAAGTAACACTAAACAGACTGAATATTTATAATTAACAGGAAAAGACTCGTATCAGAAGCAAATAAAATAAAGATAAGAAAGTGCATTTTACCAGTTAAAATGAGTGCACACGATCCTTAATGCACAACATGAAGCAAAAACAAAAACGCAAAAACAAAAACAAAAAAAAAAACCCCAAAAAAGAAAAAAAAACAAAAACAAAAACAAAAAAACATTAAATTGACATGATTAAAATCGATATTGCCAATACAACATAAAATAACAACAAAGCATTTTTAAAAAACGAAGGAAATACAAAAATCAAATCACGACTATTGACGATCGACTTTTTAAAGGGAAAAAATGCTATGGGAATGATGGATGATGGTCCCGATGCTGGGGAAGTCTTGAACTTACTACTTGTATGAAATCAACCTTTGAAGGCTTCAAGGTAACTTCAAGATGTGGAACAACAATAAAAGCGTTGTTCCATAATGTTTTACCATGTATTTGTAAAGACTTTGTCTCATGATGATTTACTCAATATCCTTTCATTTTTTTTATAGTTCTTCTTGGAATTTTGAAACCTCGTTGTTTGATAAAACATGAAAACAAAAATAGGATTTAAAGTACACAACACTACAGAATACAGAGAATGAGCATCGACAACCATTCGAATAACCAAAATGACATAATTTCTTTAATAAATTCTTTGCAATATTTTAATCTTTGTAACTTTTGTTGAAAACTAAGGAGTATCTTCCTCATGTAAAACTCTGTCCTTAACTGATTTTGGTTATATTGGTGGTTTGTTCTGTATCAGTTTTTTAACATCTTTGTGTATATGGTCTTCCAAATGTTTAGTTTTTATCTGCACTGAAGAAATGTCGAAATGGCCATATGGAGAATTTAAATTCAGGGTAAGGTCGACATTTACATATAGTGATTTCTTGCAAAGAGTAAACAAGCCTGAAAGAATATGAAATACATTTATTTTACTTGATATTCAGTTATATTTTTTATTTCCTAAATGAGGCTCACTTCGAAGTATATACATGTAGTCATCTATATATTTTTTAAAACAATTTATAGTGTCTAGTGCAAATGATCATCTATGAGAAGCAAAACAGAGGAGCAAAACTTGAGATCATGACTAAATGTCTAAACATACCCTTCTGTCATAAACGTATTTGAATTAGGAGGAGACCGTGTTTGATGTCGATAAACTACAAGTTTTTGCTGTTGTTTCTGTTTTATTAGGTTTTCTCCTGATTTTATTTTGCAGTTTTTACTTTTTACTGCCATGTGTCCGTTATTCTCTGGTAGTTACCTTCAATAAACAATGAAAAAATATGGGGTAGATAAACATGAGACAAATTATCTAAAAATGTTGATGTAATTTCATTTTACTTCTGTTACTTTGTAAATTATAATGGATATCACATCACATTGTTTTCCTGTTACCTCTTAACGATTGAAATTATTATATTTTATACTTATGTTTGTATGTAGTTGTATTGGCATATAAAACCACAATTCTTCGATGAAATAATTTTTCTGCTTTAAATTTATTAGAAGCTGGAATGCAATATCGCATTATCTCAACTTAGATACTGATTAGAAAAAAAAATAAAACTCAAAATTTCCTGTTCAGTGATACATTTGGATATTATGTATCAGTCAGCTGTACTAATTCATCACCTATTGTTACATTCATATGGGAAATCATCATTTTAATATGGCGTCTCATTTTCATTATAAATTTACAATAAAGGAGATAGTTTACATTATGTTATTTTCATACTAGATTCATTTCATTCACAGCCAGGCAAATACATGTACGTACTAATTTATATGTCTTTTAGTGGATATATATAACAGAAAAGTACAAAACAAAAAAAAAACAAATTAGGTCAGCTAATAACACATGGATGGCATGAACATCAGCAAAATATTACTTTCAAAATATGTACAGTCAAAAATTCCGAAGTACTACACCTATCATCATATATACATACATAAAAAAATGCATGAACAATTAACAAATGAATAACAAAAAATGTACTTGAAAAATTACAATACAAATTGTCCGATTGCCATTGTTCATTGCACGTAACATAACTGGAGTCCCACACATTGCTTGTGATCTTCAGACATTCATGATTGTTGCAACCAAATCAGCTAGAATGTTTACTGATACCAATAAGAAATATGTTTCAATGTGAATTGTGAAATGTAATTGTGATTTTCGGCCATTTTTGGAGTTTCTTGTTATCTTTTCATCGTAAATATGTTATAAATTGGACAGTAGTAGAGCACGTCACCCTAGACCACTTTTTTTCCATAGGGTCAATGTTAAATTTTTCATTAGTTTGTTGTGCACCCAACCGTGACTAATTAGCTCTTCATTTTCTTATGCTGTTGGTATCCATTTTCTTTGACATATCCGTAACCCTACTTCCAAGCATCACGAATGTAGAGCAATGTGAGCGTAGCGAAATAGTGTGAGAGTGGTGGGACGCTTGGGGTGGGGCAACTCAGGTTCAGTCCTTCGTTTTGTCAGTCTAACCCATACATGTACATCTTTCTATTGGTTTATCCTATTTTTAGTTCTTTTCTTGTGTTGTATTTCAAGTCAGTCATTTTTTTTTGTCCAGTACTTCAATCTTTTCTATGTATTTTCTGTATTGACGGTTAATACAGAAACCTTATTTGTATTCATGTGTGATACCCCTTTTTTCTGTTGGTTTCCCAACCGATCTCAGTTTTCTCCCTTTGTTTTTTTTGTTTGTTTGTTTTTTTTTGTATACTCTCGAGTCCATGTTTTATCTTGACCTAACGTTACCCCAGCTTTTGCACCTGTTTATTGTTTTTACCACGTTGTATGTATTATTGATTTTTGGTGCATTTGCCTCATCGTTTCCCATGTCTATATACTTTCAATTTGGCAATAAATAATCAACTAAATTACAGATATATACATATTTTTTTTTCCCCGTCACGAAGCAAACATGGGTCGGAGAGCCATCCTCATGATGCCTTTGCAATTTAAAATCCATAGGGTCGCGTACTGTAGTCGTTCATGGCCACTCTTTTGTCAAATACAATTCTATAGTCTCTATCTTGATATACGGACAGAAGTTTCATATTATCTCGTATGATCCGGAAATTATCACTCACAGTCTTTACATTGTTTCTGTTGTTTATCACCATGTCTTTAATCGTATTGAAGTTAATAATCAAGGCATTTTTGTAGTTCAGTGTTATTCCCTTCACTTTACATGCAGTTTCGGTTCCATCGTTGTCGGGTGTGGCAAATCTGTAGGCATAGTTTTTCGGTCCACCAGTTACAAATTCCTTAATTCTATTCCCAGCTATCTCATCTGTAAGTTCTCCTAAGTAGTCTCCTAGTTCTGGTTTCCAATCCCCAGGCTGTGAGGTGAACACGACTGAGTCTGTATCTGCGTATATGGCGCGGTTGTTCAGGTTCTCTAAATAACTGTACAGCTTGAGTCTTGCTTGGGTGGTAGTGTAAGCAGCAATGACCACGTTGGTACGTCCGGAGTCTTCGACGAATTCTTCTTTGTATCGATATCTTCCTCCAATCATCGTATCACTTACGAAATTAATACCGATCAGAATGATTTGGTCACTAGTTAACAAATCGACATAGTCGCTTGGTTCAGTATAGTATTTTATTTGTGACATATTGGATCTTTGACCAAATTTCCCCCAGAAGCTGTTTAACATCAATTTGGCTAAAGCTCGTAATCCCGGGTTCTTTTTTATTTTATCATAGTCTAATAATATCCCTTCTCTGTCGTAGTAATCTCTGATATAGGTCTGTTTGTCTTCTTCTGTTTTACACCATTCTGGCCATCCGCTAGCTTCCTGTTTCATTTTCAGGAAAGTGTTGACGTATT